>OZ012738.1:271780220-271865220 GCA_963859935.3 Lathyrus sativus | reverse complement strand
AGATGAGAAGTTCAAATTATCATTGGAGTGTTCCAGAAGGTTCTGGACAGTTCCTACAAGTTCTATAAGATGATTAGAACTTGCTCAAAGCAAAGGTTGGTGAGAGTTGGTGCAGAGAAGAGAGAGTGCTATCTTGTTGCTTCCGTTGCAAGTCAAGTTTCATTTCTTCATTCTTGTTCATTTCCATTCCTTTTTTCTACACAAACACATTCCATAGACCATAGTGAGGGTGTGCAGATCAAATTGGGGGCAATTCCATTGATGAATCGTGCATGAGCTTTTGGATTTTCACCTCTGCAACTCAAGATCGATTTCCAAGAATCAAGCAATTTCAAACCTTCTTTTTGCATACAGAAGCAAGAATACTACTCAGTGAAGGAATTGAGAAAGATTGAAAGTCTGAATTGAGGGATTTCTTCATCTGTTCACTCGATTTTACCAGGTTTGTAACTTTCTCTCTACACTCTAATTTAAGTGCTATTAGATAGAATTAATAGGTTAGAATGGTTAAGGATCATTAGGGGAAGCTTTCTGGAAAGTTTGAAGAGAATTGGTGATGGTTTTGTTGTTGACACCATTTCTTTATGGACCAAGAACTCACTGAATATTGGGGGATAGTCTTAGTTTGATAGTGTTGCGGTGAAATTTGGATGTCAAGCTATTAATTAATTTGAACCACAATTCAATTCACAACCGGTCTTTGATTTATCCAAAGGAAAGGTTAAAGAAAGGAAAAACCTAAAAGGGAGAGATCTAAGGTTCGGGGGTTGGTTAAATTTAGGGAAGGTATTAGCACCCTAAACTTCCGTAGTACTCTACGGGAACCTTTTGTTTATTTTTTTTATTTATTTCATTAATTATTTTGCTTTAGGGTATATACAAAGGATTGAAAATTAAAAAAAGACCTAGGGGTTAATTCTAAGTTTACTCGGCAAGACATCGCATCTTGTGCCTACATATCCTTACGGGAATGGAATCAGAGTAACTGTAGTTCCCCTCAAAAGGGAGGTTAGAAACGTCTTGACTGTAGCCAAGGTTTCAATGGGGAATAAACGTATCTTAGGGACACGCTTACGCGGAGTGTAGAAACTCCAATATCTACGTTGTAAATTGTTAAGTGAATTAGGGTTAGGTTAGGGATTCCGCGGCGGGAAACCTTAAAACAGAGTACGGCGACTATTTTGGCCTAACACTAGGATAAAAGCAATTTTGTCCACGGCAGGACACCTAGGCTAAACAGGGTTTGATCCATTAAAGGGGTAAGGCTATTGACTCGGCGGCCAAAAGGCTGGACCTAATCCTTCGGAAGGATAAAACTGTAAAAAAATGTGAAAATATGACAAATCATTATATGGAGGAATAATTAAGGTACAAAAATAAGAAAAGTAATAAAGGCAGAGGGTATAAAGAAACAAAGAAACATTTCTGAAAACATGAAAAATATGAAAATATGTAATGACACTTAGAATGAAGTGAGGGAGGAAAATAGTGTGGGGCTGTGGCCACCACAAGCACATCTCAACCTCAAGCATGCACATGAAATGCCAAAAGAAAGAAAAGTAATAAAAGGGTACATAAAATGATACGACAAACATCAAACATCAGGAGTTCCTTACGAAAAGGTTTTAATTTTTTAATATTTTAATTATAAAAAAAAAGGTTTTAATTTTTTAATAAAAAATATTTAAGTTAAAAATATATAAAAAAAATTAAGTTTAAATTATAAAAAAAAAGTTTTTGGGGGAAAAGTCTTTTCAGTTTTTTTTAGAACAAAAAAGGTTTTTCATCCCAAAAAAAGGCTTTTCAGTTTTTTGGGAAAAGGTTTTTGGGAACAAAAAGGTTTTTTTTTCTTCGGAACAAAAAGGCTTTTCAGTTTTTAAAAAAGGTCTTACTAAAAAAAAGGTTTTAATAATAAATAAAAAAAAGGGTTTTGATTTTAAAAAAAGGTTTTGTTAAAAAAGGGTTTTGATATTAAAATCTAGGGACCTAAACACACATGGAGATTAACATGGCAAAATATGCACATAAACATGAAAAAGCAAAAGGTTTAGTAATATTTAATGGACCTAAACACATTAACATGGCAAAATATGCACATAAACATGAAAAGGCAAATGGTTTAGTAATTTAACCTACGAAGTGGAGGTTTGCTTCGGTAAATGTGAAAAAAGTTTGAATAAGGGAACACTGGAGAGCTCCAATCCTTCTGACGAGTGGTGGGAACGACCGCCTTTCTTCTCTGGGGATCTCATTTGTTTCTCCCTTTCTCTCTCCTCTTTTCTGAAGAAAACCTTTTGACCTTTTCAACAAGGCAACACATGTATATATAGGGAACAAATTAGGGTTAACACCAAATTGTCAATAATGTCCCTAAAGTCCATTTTAAAGCCCAAACTAAATAATTAGTTAAGAAAAAATAAAATTTAAATAATTTAAAATAATTAAAATAAACTTAAAATAAAAACTAATAATCCTATTGATTCCTAAAATCAAAAATATTATAAAAAGAACAAAATCTTTTCTAATATTTTTTATTTTATGATTTTTTGGATATTTTTATGAATAATTTAGAAAAAAAGTGAAAAAAAAATAATATTTAAAAAATGATTTAATTAAAATACGAAAATAATAATTAAATAATAATAAAAAACTATTTTTGTTATTTTTTAATGAAAGATAGAAAAATTTAGAGTAAAAATAATAAAAAAAACAAAAAAAAGTGACAAAGGTGAGATTCAAACTCTCAACCTCTCACACTCACAACTCCTTACACATGTCCTCTTGCCAATTGTGTCATTTTTACTTTTTAGAAAAAAAATACATGCCATATGATATTTACCTGCAAAAAGTCAAACGACTACACAAATTTGTTAGTAATTGATTAAATGCAATGAAATGCGACGACAAATCTTAGGGCAAAATTTGGGGTATTACAGTTGCCCCTATTTAAATAACTTCACCGGGTGATTCGAGCAACGGAGACTCGAGAAATCGTGGTGGAGGGATTTAAATACAGATAACCGAAAATTTTGCCTTTAGACGCAGTGCTATGCAATGATATGGACAAAACAAAACGAACTATAATGCTAAATATAATATAAATCTGATATGATGCGTATGATGAAAATGACAAATGCACGGATACAGACGAAACAACGTCACAGGGGACGACCCACCGAGGAATTGCACTAGGGAAGAAGACATGTCATATCTGGAAGAACGTCGGGTAGACACGACACAGAATTGTTGATAGGTGCCAAGTAAATTAGAAATTGTCCGCAAGGTAAGACGCGAGTAAAACACGAGCTCAGGAGAAAAACGCAAATGGGGATAAAACACCCATGATGCCAAGTAAATAAATTTTGCCCACAAGGTAAGACGCGAGTAAAACACGACCTCAGGGAAAAAAAAGTAAATGGGGGTAAAACACCATGATGTTAGGTAAACCCAGGAATATCTGGTAAACGGGGAATAAAACACCCGGGATAAAGGTACATGGGGAGTAAAGCACCCAAGATAGACATGTAAATGGGGAGTAAAGCACCCAGGATAGAAATGTAAATGGGGAGTAAAGCACCCAAGATAAAAATGTAAATGGGGAGTAAAGCACCCAAGATAGAGAGGTAAATGGGGAGTAAAGCACCCAAGATAAAAATGTAAATGGGGAATAAAGCACCCAAGATGTGCACATGTATAGGAATTATGCTATGACATATGATCAAATGCAAATGCAGACGTCGACGACAAGACTCGACTCTTTCTGTGAGATGACAAAACTGGAGGACTGATTCCTCAACACGGAGATCACTGTCATTCCGTTAAACTGTATCAAGTTGATAGTCACTGTAGGAATGATGAATAACTGCTTGGGGATTATGCAAGTAAACTTCCCCAGGTCAAATGAATTGATAATTGCTTCAGCTGTTTGATTCGTGGAATCGACTGTTTTCTTGTATCCTCGGAGGGCTTGCCCCAGTCTGGGTCTTGAACAATTCTCTGGATAAACCAAATCTGAGAAGATATTGCCTTGAACAAATCTTGAACTAATTCTTTGACAGGATGTAAAAGGAACTTGCCCCTGATAAGATCACTTGACCAAGTTTCTCATTGTTTGAAAACTCCTTAGAGGAAAGCCAGTTTGCAAACAAAAATATTCATACAAACATGGTAATGCAAAGTTCATGCGATTTTTGAAAAATTATTTTTGAAAGATGGAAAATACATGAGTCGTTAGTCAGAACAAGGCGGTTCAAGACACTCAAAGTTTAAAATAAAAGTGTATTGCCAAAATAAATGATTCGCAAGGATCTTTTGGAGTCAGGTTACGCAACCTTGCTGTAGTATACTTTCAAAATAACCTTGCTTCAATTAGGTCTTTTGAGGGTTGTAATGTGGCTTGGTTCACGGTTTATGAAACAAAAGATAAAGGCTCAAAATTTATTTGTACCCACCCAATCTACGTGATGATCTTCAGTCCTATGCTCAGTTAACTCACACTATGCATTCAGGTTCCCATAAGTTAGGGATTTCATTGATCGTAGCAGTGATGATTCAGAAGTCAAAGGGACCTATGAAAAGGCAGCCACTACTCCCCTATAACATTTGATTGTTTTGACATTGAGGATTTTCAAGATAAGGATTTAAAAATCTCTTTGTATTATCCCTAAATTTTGCCTGAACTGTTTATTTTAGAGTTTACAGTCAGCGGGATGCCCCAGTTTTGCCTAAGTCTCCTTCATAGGTTTTGACTTAGCGGGCTTCTTTTGCTTTTTTTATATTATTTTTTTGTGTGAAGGAAAGTGACTGTTTGATTTTAATGATTACGGTGAACCATCATCGACCTTTTGATTAGAAAACATCTTCGACACTTGTTTGACGTGTGCGAAGGAAAATTTGTTAATGAAAGGTGTATCGTATGAACACACAACCAAGTTAACTGAGAACTACCCATCCCAAGGTTAAAATTGTGGGTTTTTTGTAACGAAAGAAAGTCCAACTTCTAGGCTCGAAGGGGGTAACGAGGGATTAACTTCCTTATTTCTCCAGTGTTTGGGAATTGAAACAATGCCTTACATCATCAACAAGGTTTGATTGAAAGCATACTGACAGCAGTTATGGGTATAACATTTTCGTCATCCTCCCTCCGATCTTAGCATATCAAAATTTTGGACAAGAAGTAAACATTTGAAAAATAAAGCATAAAGATGCAAATAAATGGACGGAAATGAATTGAATCAAAAGTCGCAATGCTTATTTCATTAATGAAAGTACAAACATAATTGAAAGCAAACAACTTAAACAAAATAAGGAAAATGCAAACAACGAGAAAAAAAGGCCCAATGACAAAGCTTCAATTCTGATGTGTTGGCAAGGGATCTGTCTGGACGCTCGGACGACTATCCGTAAAATCAAGTATTCCGGCTCTAATCAGTTCACGCACTCTAGCCTTCAGCGCAAAACAATGTTCCAAGTCGTGGCCTGGGGCACCCTCATGAAAAGCACAATGGAGATCGGTCCTGAACCCAACTGGAGGGGGATTAGGAGGAGGTGGCGAAGCTTTTATGGTGATCAGTCCTCGTCGAACCAAGTCAAGATATAGTCCGGTGTAAGTCATGGGAATAGGATCAAAGTGGCTTCTGTTCCATTTCTGGTTTTGTCTGATAACTGGGCGTTGAGGAGTCTGAGATGGCTGTCCTCTAGCAATCAGTATTTGAAGCATTTCAGTGAGCTTAGTCATGTCTGACTTCAACTCATCGATTTCCATTCAGATCTCTGCATTATGTCTCTTGCTCTGACATCTTATGTCTATAGTTAGCCCTGGTCTGATATTTGTGTCGAGGAATCAGCTTGACGACTCAACGGAACACTGGAAGACGAGAGAACCGAGAATGAGAAACCGGGGGACAAATGCAATGCAAAAATGTGATGCTGATGCCATGCAATGGTTTCAAGAATTTCAACGGTCGATTGCGAATATTGATTTTTAAGAAAGTTGAAAAAAAATTTAGACTTTAAAATGTAAGGCTTTTCGAATTTGCAAAGGACTGCTGAATTCCTTGAAACTAGAAATGATATGATGCTTTATGGATGCGAAGCACAAATACACATAAGCAAACAAAAGGTCCTAAGTTAGAGGAACAATGAATGGAGTCAAGGTCTACCCTTCCCAAAGAGGTATGTACTATAGGTTGATTGTACCTGCAGAACAAGGGTTCTAAATCAGTGCCCAAAATCATCAGTCCATCCTTCGGATATTATCAACTTCCCAACTGACTTGAGGGTCGATAATATTCTCAAGAGAACCTCTTTTGAGTGTAGTATCGCGTAGCAACCATTGTAGGACTACTCCCACATAGTTCCCGCACTACATCCTATATAAGGCCAAGATGGTGTAAAGGTACTATGGTTCCCAGTATCACAGACTCCAATCGATAATGGTAAAAGTTTTCACGATTACACTCGACCAACCGAACCATTTTCGAAAGTGTCTCAACTGAGCGGTGATTCTCGAGTCAACTTAGTCGGGACTCACTCCCTATAAGCCTCGTCGAATATATCACCATCCTATAATAATGTCACTTAAGTCCGGGTGTAGGACTTATCTCACAACACAGTAACTCCCAAGCAGGTACCCTGAACAACGTATATACAAATGAGTAAAAATATTAATGAAACAAATATATGAAGAAAAATAAACAAGATAGGGATAACCCTCAAAAATTAGGACTCCCCAGTGAAGTCGCCATTTTCTGTTGCGGTGAAATTTGGATGTCAAGCTATTAATTAATTTGAACCACAATTCAATTCACAATCGGTCTTTGATTTATCCAAAGGAAAGGTTAAAGAAAGGAAAAACCTAAAAGGGAGAGATCTAAGGTTCGGGGGTTGGTTAAATTTAGGGAAGGTATTAGCACCCTAAACTTCCGTAGTACTCTACGGGAACCTTTTGTTTATTTTTTTTATTTATTTCATTAATTATTTTGCTTTAGGGTATATACAAAGGATTGAAAATTAAAAAAAGACCTAGGGGTTAATTCTAAGTTTACTCGGCAAGACATCGCATCTTGTGCCTACATATCCTTACGGGAATGGAATCAGAGTAACTGTAGTTCCCCTCAAAAGGGAGGTTAGAAACGTCTTGACTGTGGCCAAGGTTTCAATGGGGAATAAACGTATCTTAGGGACACGCTTACGCGGAGTGTAGAAACTCCAATATCTACGTTGTAAATTGTTAAGTGAATTAGGGTTAGGTTAGGGATTCCGCGGCGGGAAACCTTAAAATAGAGTACGACGACTCTTTTGGCCTAACACTAGGATAAAAGCAATTTTGTCCACGGCGGGACACCTAGGCTAAACAGGGTTTGATCCATTAAAGGGGTAAGGCTATTGACTCGGCGGCCAAAAGGCTGGACCTAATCCTTCGGAAGGATAAAACTGTAAAAAAATGTGAAAATATGACAAATCATTATATGGAGGAATAATTAAGGTACAGAAATAAGAAAAGTAATAAAGGCAGAGGGTATAAAGAAACAAAGAAACATTTCTGAAAACATGAAAAATATGAAAATATGTAATGACACTTAGAATGAAGTGAGGGAGGAAAATAGTGTGGGGCTGTGGCCACCACAAGCACATCTCAACCTCGAGCATGCACATGAAATGCCAAAAGAAAGAAAAGTAATAAAAGGGTACATAAAATGACACGACAAACATCAAACATCAGGAGTTCCTTACGAAAAGGTTTTAATTTTTTAATATTTTAATTATAAAAAAAAGGTTTTAATTTTTTAATAAAAAATATTTAAGTTAAAAATATATAAAAAAAATTAAGTTTAAATTATAAAAAAAAAGTTTTGGGGGGAAAAGTCTTTTCAGTTTTTTTTAGAACAAAAAAGGCTTTTCATCCCAAAAAAAGGCTTTTCAGTTTTTTTTGGGAAAAGGCTTTTCAGTTTTTTTTGGGAAAAGGCTTTTCAGTTTTTTGGGAAAAGGTTTTTGGGAGCAAAAAGGTTTTTTTTTTCTTCGGAACAAAAAGGCTTTTCAGTTTTTAAAAAAGGTCTTACTAAAAAAAAGGTTTTAATAATAAATAAAAAAAGGGTTTTGATTTTAAAAAAAGGTTTTGTTAAAAAAGGGTTTTGATATTAAAATCTAGGGTCCTAAACACACATGGAGATTAACATGGCAAAATATGCACATAAACATGAAACAGCAAAAGGTTTAGTAATTTAACGGACCTAAACACATTAACATGGCAAAATATGCACATAAACATGAAAAGGCAAATGGTTTAGTAATTTAACCTACGAAGCGGAGGTTTGCTTCGGTAAATGTGAAAAAGGTTTGAATAAGGGAACACTGGAGAGCTCCAATCCTTCTGACGAGTGGTGGGAACGACCGCCTTTCTTCTCTGGGGATCTCCTTTGTTTCTCCCTTTCTCTCTCCTCTTTTCTGAAGAAAACCTTCTGACCTTTTCAACAAGGCAACACATGTATATATAGGGAACAAATTAGGGTTAACACCAAATTGTCAATAATGTCCCTAAAGCCCATTTTAAAGCTCAAACTAAATAATTAGTTAAGAAAAAATAAAATTTAAATAATTTAAAATAATTAAAATAAACTTAAAATAAAAACTAATAATCCTATTGATTCCTAAAATCAAAAATATTATAAAAAGAACAAAATCTTTTCTAATATTTTTTATTTTATGATTTTTTGGATATTTTTATGAATAATTTAGAAAAAAAGTGAAAAAAAAATAATATTTAAAAAATGATTTAATTAAAATACGAAAATAATAATTACATAAAAAAAAAACTATTTTTGTTATTTTTTAATGAAAGATAGAAAAATTTAGAGTAAAAATAATAAAAAACAAAAAAAAGTGACAAAGGTGAGATTCAAACTCTCAACCTCTCACACTCACAACTCCTTACACATGTCCTCTTGCCAATTGTGCCATTTTTACTTTTTAGAAAAAAAATACATGCCATATGATATTTACCTGCAAAAAGTCAAACGACTACACAAATTTGTTAGTAATTGATTAAATGCAATGAAATGCGACGACAAATCTTAGGGCAAAATTTGGGGTATTACAGATAGCAAGAAGTGTTCAGGGAAACATGAGGATGAGATTAGGACCTTTAATTTTGAGAATTGCTAAGATTGGTTCTTGATCAGTTATTTGAAGTTGCTATCGGGTTCTAAGTTTGAGAGAGTTTCAATGAGTTCTGATGCCATGGCTAGATTCCTGGTGAAATTTGGAGCAATCTAGAGTTTTTAATTGTTGCATTTGGTGAGGTATTAATGGAATCCGAGTTGAGGAAGATGAGTGTTTGAAGCTCTGCGTTTTCATGGAGGTTCCAAGAACCCTAGCTGAAGGTTGAAGACAACCTCCCAGCCATTAGATCAAGCAGGACTGGTTGACTATTTCTAAATCCAACGGCTCGTGTTTAATTTCATCTTGGAGGGAAATTCTGAGAAGCAATGAAACGATGCGTTTCATTAAAAGGAGCTTCCTGGGCTTAGTGATCCAATGACTAATCTCACCCCCAGTCATGGCCCACTTGGAAAATGCACTATATTTGGTTACTTCCTGCACCGCTTATCTTCCATTTTCTTTTCATTTTTCTAATTTATTTTCTGATTGAATTGGGTCCAGCGCTTATACTATCTGAACCCCCATTTTGAGCCCATACGCGTATTACACTGCATTGCATTACTATCTGCACCACATCTCTTAATATTTTCATTTTATTTTCCTCCATTTTATTTCAAACTTTGAAAAATCATAGTAAATGGAAAAATAATTATTTTTTAATGGGAATTTTTGCTCCCATTTCATATTAATGTCTAGAAAATTATCAAATGAAAATATTTTTATTTCATGCATTTTTGATATTTTTTTGTATATTTTCCATTTTAATTGCTTTTTATTTCTTTTATGTGATACATGAATTTGTAGAATTTTGTTTAGGTAGTTCCCTTAGCATTTTTAGGCCATTCTTTTTACGATAGTTAGATATAAGCTTTAGCTTCCCCCTGGATTTATTCCATAATTTTATGATGAATTTTAGATTAGTTTTGATTAGATGACATTAGGTTGTGTAGAATTAGGTCAATCCTTAACATAGGTCCACAATAACATTAGAACTTTGGGTTTCTAGGTCAAGTTAGACATTGGGGCATATAAGGGTATTAAGGGTAGGTATGTAGGATCCCTTAAAGATTATATTAGGATTTAATATAGTGGTATTCTATTTTTAGATGATTTTTGTAGTTGATGATTGTTTGTGTTGCCCTTGTGGGCTTGTATTTTTGTTTGCTTTGCTTTGTGGGATTGGAGAGCTTGGTTTTGTTCTAAGGAGCATTGAGGAGCATAGTAGGAGCATGGAGGAGCTTGAGAGCTTGATCTTATTTTTTGTTTTGTTGATTGTTTTAGGGTTAGGGATTAGGAAGAGTTTAGACCTAGTTAACTTCTTTCTTAAACATGGATGGTATCTTTCACCTCCATTCCTCCCTATGATTCAAAGTCCTTCCATGGTATACACCTCTCTCCTTTGGAGGGATAAGTGATTGTACCTAGGAAGTAGAAATTTTGAGGGAACCATTCCTTTGATGTTGAACCCTTATAGGTCACCTTTGGTGGTCAATAAGCAGTTCAATATCCCCAGCTTATCCAGTAAGTGATTTCCTCTGGTTTGATTATCTGGAGAGATGCTGAGCTTGAGTTTGAAGATGAAGACTTCAATGAAGAGTATGGAAGAGGATGAATCCTTGAGTAGTGCCATTCCAGCTGAAGCTTTAAGAGCAACAAGAGCAAGTTGACACTTGAAGACCCCTGAAGATGAAGTAAGGACTGAAGGATGAAGTTGACATTCTAAGTGATTGAGATTGATTCTGAAGAGATGAAGCTTGAAGAACAAAGGAAGTTGATACTTGCTTTGATACCTGGGGATCCTGAAGGAGCCAAGTTGATACTTATGATTGATAGTGAAGCCTGAAGGTGGAGCTGATCAAGAAGCTGAAGCTTAAAGGAGAAGATAAGTTGAAACTTATGTTGAAGGGTTGAGACCTGGAAAAGCAAATTGAGATTTGTCAAGAGTATTTGGAAGTCTGAAGACTGAGTTGTTGTTGGAAGAGCTGAAGCTTGAAGTTGAGAGAGGAGTTGATTTGCTTTCTTATCTTTTTCTTTTCTGTATTGATGTGTTTTGTTTGACTTGCTTGATGCATTAGAATAAGTTCATATCTAGAACAGGTAGAATCTAGGAGCATGATTGCACTAGAGGTTGAGTTGCTCCCCCTGCTTGTATTGTTACTGTGTGGCTTTGCTTGCGGGTATTCGGTAGAGCCTTGCTCCCTTGCCCATGTGGTTTGTTTGTCTGATGGCATTTTATTTCATTTTATCTGTATGATTGCAGTTTACTGTTATTGCTTGATAGCATGTTGTTTATATTTCAGTATGATTACTGTTATCCATTCTGGCTTGAGGTTGAGATGAGCTTGTGGAGGCTGAAGCCCCACACACATTTCCTCCCTCACTTGCATTGCATGCATTTTACTGTTAAGTTGATGCTTTGTCTGTTTTGGGTGTATCATTGACATGATCCCTTAGGACTCTCATTTCCTTTGATAAGGAATTGATGATAGAATTTTAGGTTGAAACCTATGCATGACAACTTCTAGGAGTTCCCTGTTCAAACCTCAATCATAGGATGAATCCATGGCATGACAACAGTAGGACTTGATAGTCTCCCTCCTAGTTGGGCCTGTTCTCCTCTCATCTCAAAACAGTTTAAGATACAGTAATCATGAATGATTTCTTTCGTACGTTATGAGCCTTAAGCTATCTGAGAAAGGATTGTGGGAGAGTTGCTTTTCCACAGTCTGGATGTTTAGTATGGTACCCTTTGGGTGACATGCGACGCATTCACTCTCAGGTCATAGTCTCTAGTGCGATTGAAATCGCAAACACAATAAAAAACACTTCTTTCGTAAAAGACAGGAAATAAACCGTAGTGTCCCGAACTACGTGAGCTCTGATCTCTCATACCTGTTGAGAGTACGTAGGCACAATACTGATGTATTGGCGAGCTACCTTCCCCCATAACCCGTCGTAGGCCGAACTACGTTGACTCTGATTTCTCGTTCTCTGATGAGAATACGTAGGCATAAAGCGCGATGCTTTGCCGAGTCATTTTATTTTCTGTTTGAGCCAGCCTTGATAGGTAGATAGAATAAAACCAACCCGTCCAAGTAAACACAACAAGCGTGGACCTCTTCGAGTACGACGGACGTGAGGGGTGCTAATACCTTCCCCTTGCGTAACCGACTCCCGAACCCAGACAACGGTTGCGACGACCTTGTCTTACCCTTTTTCGTCAGGTTTTTCCGATCGTTTCCTTTCCCGCTCTGAGGGATAAATAACGAAAGGTGGCGACTCTTCTATCATGCCGGCACCTTATTTTCGTGCAAGCGACAGCTGGCGACTCTGCTGGGGAGCCCAACGATTCCCTGCGAGAGTCAATCCTAACGCTTGTATGTTTACTTGTTGGGTTGTGTTTATTTATCTCATTTTACTTCTCGCACTTTATTTCCCGCATTTTATTTTCAGTATAATATGATTATCTGTGCTATCGTGGGATGGGAGTTCTGATGAGTGAGAAGCCAGACCCAGGCTTGAGTGCACCATAGACTTAAAGTGGAAATTAGTGGGCGCGTGCTTGCTTTGCAGGCACTAGTGTCTCATGAAATCCACGCCCAGACGAGGTTCATCCGGTTGGCTTCTCTTTCAACCCTTTGGGTTGAGACGGTTGCTGGTTTGGTGGATTGTCGACTCTGGGGACCGATCATTTGTGATTCAGCTGAGTGAGGCCGCTTCATGAGCTGGTGATGCCACACCTTCTGGGTATCGTATCACCCCTCTTGAATGTCTGTGACGCTAATGAACGCATAGGATGCCGAACTTGAGTCAGTTTAGGTCCATACCTGTGAGCAGGGTTGGGTTTATTGCAGGAAACCTTGACCTTCAGACTACCTGGTTTTCTTGACAGTTAATCAGTTTTGTTGGTACCAGGGTTTCTCAGTTGCAGATTTGTCTGTTCTTGATAGAGCAGGTTTTGATCAGAGGATCTTATCATCAGGTGTATGTCTGTTCTTGATAGAGCAGGTTTTGATCAGAAGATCTCATCAGTAGATGTTGTTTGTTCTTGATAGAGCAGATTTTTGAGTGGGTCTGAGGATCTCATCAGCAGCTATATGTTTGTTCTTGATAGAGCAGATTTTTGATTTGGGGTCTGAAGACCTCATCAGCAGATATTTCTTGATCCTACATCAGAGGTCCTTATTATCAGACATTTGTTCTTGACAGAGCAGAATTATGATCCTATGTGTATGGTCCTATCAGAGGGTTGTTCTTGACAGATCAGATTCGTGGTCCTATACCGGGGTTCTCTTATTATCAAATGCAGTGGTTGTTCTTGATAGAGAAAGATTATGGTTTTGTTGATACAGAATCTCCACAGCACCAGTTGCCCTAACCTCTTATTGCATGACTGCATTTCGCATTAGTTTGCATACTCATTTGCATTTCATTAACGTGTGTCTGTGTTGCAGGTACCATTTTCCCCGATCCAGGATTTCTTGCCTCCTATTGTATTGTTATGGGTTCTCTGAGGAAGACCGTGGCTTACAAGTTCCCTGTCCCCGTTGTGGTTAAGTTCACTGGTTTGATAGCTCTAGCAGATGATTCTGTGAGGGATGAGTTCAGAAAATCTTACGGCAGATTGCTCAGTTTGGTTCATAAACCTTCTGCATTCGAGGTGAATGGGTTGCACGCTCTGCTGCAGTTCTACGACCCTCCGCTGAGATGTTTTACTTTTCAGGACTTTGTTCTCGCACCTACGCTGGAAGAGTATGTTGATCTGCTAGGTGTGCCTATCAAGAGGCATATGCCTTTTGTTCACATGGATGCTGAGCCTGATATGGCTGGTTTAGCTCCTTCACTTCACATAGACGCCTCCGAGTTAGTATTGACTAGTTGGAACAAGGTTCCCGGGTTCTCCTTGCAATTTCTAGTAGGTAAGGCTCAGTAGTGTGCCAAGGACGGATGCTGGGTCGCGTTCAATGCCATCCTCGCTCTATGCATATATGGCATCATCCTGTTCCCTAACATGCCCGATTTTGTAGACTTCGATGCATTTCACATCTTTGCTTCAGGGAATCCAGTCCCTACCCTGATAGGAGATGTCTATCACTCAGTCCACTACAAAAACGAGAACAGGAGGGGAAAGAATGTCTCGTGCTACGTACCCTTGCTGTACAAGTGGCTTGATAGCCATCTGCCCAAGAGGGGTCCTTTTGTCTCGTCTGCAGCCACAGCTGAATGGTCTGAGCGTCTGATGAGTTTATCTGCAGAGGATATTGACTGGTTCGACAGAGATAGGTTGGGTACTGAGGTGATCTTCAGTTGCAGCGGGTTTCCAAACGTGCCTTTGGTAGGCAGGAAGGGATGTATAAACTACAATCCGTCGTTGCTGGTTCGACAGTTCGCGTATGCTTTGAGAACTCCGCTGAAGGATGAAGAGGTACAGGAATCTTTGTACCTCACTGGTACTTTAGAGGGGGATCTGCTGTCCAAGCTTCAGCGCGCGCGGAATGGTATCAGTAAGCGAGGAAATCCTTTGTTGGGAAAAAGCAACAATCAAGCCTACCCTCCGTACTTGACTTGGATCAGAGCCCGGGCCGATGCTATAGGGATTCCGTTTCCTCATGCCAAGCCAGAAAACCCTCCAACAATCGAAGAGCCTACTACTGTGCCCATTCAGCAGCATAATCAGGTGTTAGCTGAGCGGGATGAATTGAAGCGGGCGAACGAAGAACTGGAGAAGGAATTAGCTCAGCTCCGAAGCGAGAGGAACGAAGTCGTTCATTCTTTCAAAAGTCAAACAGAGTTGGTGAACCAGCTAGGTACAGACCTGACTAAGCAGATAGCCGAGCGTGAACGCATGGGTCGAGACTTCAAAGCTGTCAACGACGTACTGGCTACGAAGAAACAACACTTGGACGAGGCATATCGGAGGATATCCAAGTTCAACCAGCACTGGAAAGCTTCCCTGGCCACCAGGAAAGAGCGAGAGGATAAGCTGAGGCTACAGATCTCCAAGCTGGAAGCCCAGGTGAAGGACAGTGAAAAGAGGTTTGATGAAGAAACCGCCCGCAGATACGCCGCCGAAGGCCAGCTCAACAAAGCTCTCGCTAACCTGAAGGAGCACAAGCTGACATTTGAGTCCAAAAAGCGGAAATTAGAAGATTGCTTCGGCGAAGGAGCATGGGAAAGTTCAATCGAAGGACTTCAGTATACCATTGTGCAAAGGGAGTTACTCGTCGAGGGGTTGCTCACTCTGCCAGATCATCCAGAGACGAAGGAGTTGTTAGAAGAGTATCGCGCCCGTGGCCGTACCTGACTATTTGTATTCCTTTTGTTTTGATCATTGTTGTATGCTGACCATCACCAGGCTTGTTGGCTGAGGTCACGCTGTTGATTCATCTTGTACTCGCTGATGCTATGTACTGCCTTGATAGGCCTTCTTTATATATGAGATTGTTGTTTCCATGATTGGACTCGGGCTTCTTCTTATTATTATTATCAGCACTGGCACTCAGGCACTAGGATCGGGGGGAAATCTCCCAAACACACAGACACATGCATGCATTTGCATGAAGCATTTGCATGACGAGCATTTTGTTGTTTTTCCTAACCCTTTAGTGTTTACAGGTTTTTCAGGTTTATAGGTGTCCCAGGTTGTTCCCGGTGATTCTAGGATTGATCAGAGACTAATTCACCGTTATCCGACTAGAGCTAATCAGACCAGGATCATGGATCAAGTGCAAACAGATGTTCAGGAGCTCCGCGAAAGGATGGATCGCTTCATGGAGCTCATGCAAGTGGTCGCCAATGGCCAAGACCAGCTCAGAACTTTGGTTCAGCCTTTGATCTCTAAGGTTGATAGCAATGGCATACTCCACGGTGGGACCGTGCCTACTCCTCCACCAGTTGATACTCCACATAATGGTGTCCCCGTGGTCGGGGGCAACGGCAGTGCTAATGGCAATATGATGGCCAACATCGGACTCAATACGACGGGCGTCGGTAATGGGAGTCTGGGAGCTAATGTCAATATCGGGTCGGGCAACGGCAATGCAGGCATCGGGAATCTGTTGGTGCCTCAGCCATGGCTTGAGGATCATCAGGATGATGTGTTCTCTCAAAGAGGTGCTGAAGGGGAGTTGAATGCTGAAGCGCGGCTTAGATTCAAGGCACTTGAAGATAAAATGAGATATATCGAGAATCAGAATACTTTGGGCGTTGATATGTCCAAGCTGGGATTAATTGCTGATTTCAAGGTACCTCCTAAGTTCAGGGTACCTGAATTTGAAAAATATAAGGGCACCACCTGCCCTCGTGTCCACCTGAGATCGTACTACAGGAAGATGTCTGCCTATTCGGAGGACGAGAAGTTGCTGATGCACTTCTTCCAAGATAGCCTTTCCGGACCATCCCTCGAGTGCTACATGGGTCTGGAGCCCACTGGCGTGCGCACATGGAAGGATCTCGCTGAAGCGTTTGTGCACCATTACCAGTACAACAGCGACTTGGCCCCGAACCGAGTCCAGTTGCAGAACCTGTCGCAGAGGAATAATGAAGGATTTAAGGAGTACGCCCAGCGGTGGCGTGAGTTGGGTGCTCGGGTTCAGCCGCCGATGGTTGAACGCGAGCTCGTGCAGATGTTTGTAGCTACCCTTGTAGGGGTTTACTATGAAAAGTTAGTCAGTGGTATGTCTGGGACGTTCTCAGCTCTCATTATTATGGGCGAGCACGTCGAGAATGGAATCAAGATCGGGAAAATTCAAGGTGAGTCATCCTCAGCTGGAGGAGGTGGAAAGAAACCTTATGCTGGCAAAAGGCGAGAAGGAGATGCGAGCGCTGTGACCAACGCTCGAAGGAAGGGCAAAGGCCCTCAGCAGCAGATAGCCAGTATAAATATCCCAGCAGCTCCGCAGCAGCAGCAGCAGCAACCGAATCAGCAAGGATATAGAAAGTACCAGAATCGGGCATCTTTGACAAACCATCACTTCGAAGCACCGCCCATGTCGTACGCGCAGCTCTTGCAGACTTTGCTTCAGCTTCAGTTGGTCCAGAAGAGGACGATGGCTCCCTTGACAGGGGCACCTCCACCAGGGTACGACGCCAATGCCACTTGCGACTTCCACTCAGGGGCACCAGGCCACACAATCGAGAACTGCAAAGCCTTCAAGCACAAAGTGCAGGACTTGGTAGATGCCAAGATCATTAACTTCTCCGATAATGTACCCAATGTCACGAAGAATCCTATGCCGAATCATAGGGGAGGCGGAGTGAACGCCATTATCGAAGAAGAGAGCACAGATCTGTTGACTGATGTCAGAGACCTAAAGACGCCACTTAGCTTCGTTAAAGCTAAGTTGCTGAAAAGAGGGTTCTTTCCAGGGTGCGGAGAACTATGCATGGACTGTGCTACACATGCTGATGGATGTAAGCAGTTGGTAGAAGGAATTCAAAGTCTGATGACGGAGGGGATTCTGCAGTTTAGCCGGAGGGCTGAAAGTGTATCAGGAGAGGTAGTGTTGAAGCAGGACGATGAAGTCGCCACCATCACCATCCCTCGCCAGCCAATAACCATTTCTGCGCCCAGACCACCCACAATCACTATTACTAAAGCTGGGCCAATACCATTCGAGAGCACTAACGCCGTTCCGTGGCATTATGGGGCTGAAGTCTATTGCAACGGACAGAGGCTGGAGCTAGAGCCGTATGGGTCAACTGCGGAGAATCTTGCAGGAATCAGTGGTATTACTCGTAGCGGAAGAGTATTTGCACCGCCAGAGGTCGTGACAGAGAAAGCGGTCAGAGCTGATGCGGCCGATAAGGGTAAAAGCAAAGTCGTCGAAGAGGTCTCGTGTGGGGGTAGAGAAAGATTTGCTTGTTAAATATGTCGAGGAGTTTATGCGGTTGATCAAAAAGAGCGACTACAAGATTGTAGATCATCTCCATCAAACGCCTTCGAAGATTTCCATTCTCAACCTGTTGCTGTGTTCTGAAGCACACTGCAACGCGCTACTGAAGGTATTGAATGCTGCCTACGTACCGCAAGAGATATCGGTGAATCAGCTAGAAGAGGTGGTAGCCCATGTTAATGCTGGCAATGGGCTAGGTTTCACAGACTTAGAGCTGACGCCAAAAGGGAGAGATCACAATAGCGCCCTGCACATCTCGATAGAGTGTAGGGGCACGATCATGTCGCACGTGCTGGTGGACACGGGTTCGTCACTCAATGTCCTTCCGAAGAAGGCATTAATAAAGTTGGACACTCGCGGATTGCTTTGCACACCCAGTGATCTGGTTGTGAAGGCATTCGACGGAACTAAACGCCACGTTTTCGGGGAGGTGACCCTGCCGGTCCAAGTTAGTCCGGAAACGTTCAACGCGGTCTTTTATATCATGGACATCATGCCTGCCTACAGTTGTCTCTTGGGCCGGCCATGGATCCATGCTGCTGGTGCCATGACCTCCACGTTGCACCAAAAGCTCAAATATGCTGTTGGAGGAAGCATCGTAACCGTGTGAAGCAAGGAGGACATAATGGTGAGCCATTTGTCATCCTTTAAGTATGTTGAAATGGATGGCGAAATCCATGAAACTCTCTGCCAAGCATTCGAAGCCGTCAAGGTGAAAGAAGTAGCTCCTGTAGTCACAGAGAAGCCAGAGATGAATCTCTCCTCGTTCAAAGAAGCTCGGGCCGTTGTCCAAGCTGGATCTACCCCAGGCTGGGGGCGTATTTTGGAGATACCCAACAAGCAGGATAGGTTTGGATTGGGATATTCTCCTGGAGCTGAAGCTTCTTCTTCTTCGTCTAGCAGTGCGTCTCGAGGTAAAGGGCCGATCCAATTTACCAGTGGCGGAGTGATTTTTGAAAGCATCAACGCGACGTCTGAAGACAGCGGGGATAGCGATTGTGATCTCGACTCTTGGATTCAGCCAAGCAAGTCGGGCGAGGGCCTTAACAATTGGACCATCAAGGATATCATCCAGATGACAAGTGAAGAGTAATGATTTACTTTTTCCAATCATTGTACAACCCTATGTCCTACCCGGGGCATAGCGGTTTTATTGTCAGGGCCTTGTTGGATTATGTACATGCATTTTGTTAATAAATCAAAGGCGTTTTCTTCGTATTCAAATATTGTGATCTCTGTTATTCCTGTTTTATATTTGTTTTGAAAAACAGTAAAATGGCAATGGGGTTTGTGCTAACCTGCATATTCCTGTTTTAAACTTAACCCTTGTTATTGCAGGATCCACATAACAGATGACATCGACTCTGGACCTTCTACGGCTCACTTCGACTTCGATTGCCCGATCTATCAAGCCGAAGAAGAGATTGATGAAGACGAAGACCTTCCTGAAGAGTTGGCCCGCTTGTTGAAACAAGAGGAGAAGGTTATTCTGCCTCATGAAGAGGAGATTGAGATCGTGAATTTGGGTTCTGAAGAGCTCGTCAGAAACGTCAGGATAGGGGCTGCATTGCAGAATGATGTCAAGCAGAGATTGGTCGAGATGCTAAGAGAGTATAGTGACGTCTTTGCTTGGTCATACGAAGATATGCCCGGGCTTGACACGAACATCGTGGTCCACCACTTGCCGCTGCGAGAAGATTGCCCTCCCGTTAAGCAGAAGCTTAGGAGGACGAGACCAGATATGGCCGTTAAGATCAAAGAAGAAGTGCAGAAACAGCTTGATGCTGGCTTCTTAGCGGTCACCACTTACCCTCCGTGGGTCGCCAACATAGTGCCTGTATCGAAGAAGGACGGTAAGGTGCGAATATGCGTCGATTATCGGGATTTGAACAGGGCGAGCCCTAAAGATGATTTCCCGTTGCCTCATATCGATGTGTTGGTCGACAACACATCCCAGTTCTCCGTGTTTTCATTCATGGATGGCTTCTCTGGTTACAATCAGATCAAGATGGCGCCGGAGGACATGGAGAAAATGACGTTTATCACCCCCTGGGGAACATTTTGCTACAAGGTAATGCCCTTCGGTCTGAAGAACGCAGGGGCCACTTACCAACGAGCAATGGTAACTTTGTTTCATGACATGATTCATCATGAGATCGAGGTCTATGTTGATGACATGATTGCGAAGTCCCAAATGGAGGAAGAGCATCTGGTCAACTTATTGAAGCTCTTTGAGAGGCTTAGGAAATTCAGGTTGAGGCTGAATCCTAACAAATGCACTTTCAGAGTGCGGTCCGGAAAGTTATTGGGGTTTATCGTGAGTGAACGAGGCATCGAGGTTGATCCTGCAAAAATAAAAGCCATTCAAGAAATTCCAGCGCCGAGAACAGAAAAAGAAGTTTGTGGTTTCTTGGGCAGAATAAACTACATTGCAACGTTTATCTCTCAGCTCACGACCACTTGTGAACCGATGTTCAAGCTTTTAAAGAAAGATCAGGCGATTACTTGGAATGAGGATTGCCAGAAGGCATTTGATAAGATAAAGCAGTATCTTCAAGAACCTCCAATCTTGATACCCCCAGTGGCTGGACGGCCATTAATCATGTACTTGACAGTTCTTGAGAATAGTATGGGATGTGTTCTCGGTCAGCACGACGAGACGGGCAGAAAGGAGCATGCCATTTACTATTTGAGTAAAAAGTTCACGGATTGTGAATCTCGCTACTCGATGCTGGAGAAGACGTGTTGTGCACTAGCCTGGGCTGCCAAACGTTTACGACAGTACATGCTCAATCACACCACTATGCTAATTTCGAAGATGGATCCGATCAAGTACGTCTTCGAGAAGCAGGCTCTTTCGGGCAGGATTGCCAGATGGCAAATGGTGTTAATGGAATATGATATTCAGTACGTTTCCCAGAAGGCCATCAAGGGAAGCGTATTGTCTGAATACCTTGCCGAGCAGCCGATCGAGGATTACCAGCCTATGAAATTTGAATTCCCTGACGAGGATATTATGTTTCTCAAAGCGAAGGATTGCGATGAGCCGTTGCCCGACGAGGGGCCAGATAGGAAATCCCAGTGGAAATTGATATTCGACGGGGCGGTTAATTCCTATGGAAGTGGCATTAGGGCGATCATAACGACTCCCCACGGATCCCACATCCCGTTTACTGCGAGACTGACGTTTCTAGTTACCAATAATGAGGCGGAGTACGAAGCATGCATCATGGGTCTAGAAGAGGCAATTGATTTGAGAATCAAGAACCTAGACGTATATGGTGACTCAGCGCTTATGATCAACCAAATTAAAGGGGAGTGGGAGACTCGTCAATCGAATTTGGTGTCGTACATGAACTATGCCAGGAGGCTACTTCAATTCTTTGATCGAGTGGAACTCCATCATGTGCCCAGGGCGGAAAATCAGATGGCTGATGCCTTAGCCATGTTGGCTTCAATGTATAAAGTCAATTTTTGGAATGAGGCTCCAAGAATTGTGCTTTCGTGTCTTGATAGACCTGCATTTGTCTTTGCAATCGAGGAAGCCGCCGACGGCAAGCCATGGTTCCATGACATCCATACTTTCCTTATGACTAAGGAGTATCCTGCGGGCGCGTCAACCCAGGATAAGAAGACTCTGAGGAGGATGTCTGGAAATTTTCATCTCAATCCTGATGGAGTGTTGTATAAGAGAAACCACGATCTCGTGCTACTCAGATGTGTAGATGAGAAAGAGGCGAGTATGCTCATGGAGGAAGTCCATGAAGGCACATTTGGTACGCACGTCGGCGGGCATGCTATGACGAGAAAGATCCTGAGAACAGGATACTACTGGTTGACGATGGAGTCTGATTGCTTCAGATTCGCGAAGAGATGTCATAAATGCCAGATTTATGCTGATAAAGTTCATGTGTCGCCGTGCCCATTAAATGTCATGTCCTCCCCGTGGCCGTTCTCCATGTGGGGTATCGACATGATAGGCAAGATCGAGCCCACTGCATCTAACGGTCATCGCTTCATTCTGGTAGCTATCGACTACTTCACCAAGTGGGTGGAGGCAGCCTCGTATGCTAATGTGACCAAGCAGGTGGTGGCTAAATTCATAAAGAGGGACATCATCTGTCGTTACGGAATTCCCGAGCGGATCATTTCTGATAATGGTTCGAATCTAAATAACAAGATGATGAAGGAGCTGTGCCAGAGTTTCAAGATTGAACACCACAACTCATCTCCTTACCGACCGAAGATGAATGGCGCCGTTGAAGCGGCCAACAAGAACATAAAGAAGATTGTTCAGAAGATGGTTGTGACATACAAAGATTGGCACGAGATGCTGCCATTTGCACTGCACGGTTATCGTACGACGGTACGTACTTCAACCAGGGCAACTCCTTTCTCCTTAGTGTACGGTATGGAAGCTGCCCTACCGTTAGAAGTGGAGATCCCTTCTTTGCGAGTTTTGGTTGATGTGAAACTCGACGAGGCAGAATGGATTACGAACCGACTGAACCAACTCAGCCTGATGGACGAGAAGAGGTTAGCATCGATTGCGGTTGGTCGTCTGTACCAAAGCCGAATGAAGAAAGCTTATGATAAGAAGGTGCGTCCTAGAAGCTTTCAGACGGGTGATCTCGTCCTGAAGAAGATTCTTCCTCCACACTCCGATCATCGGGGCAAGTGGACTCCGAATTACGAAGGTCCGTACGTCGTTAGCAAGGTCTTCTCGGGAGGAGCTTTGTTGTTATCCACGATGGATGGTGAAGATTTTGCATCCCCGGTGAACGCGGACGCAGTTAAAAAAATACTTTGCTTGAAAGCGACCCACTGGACAAAAAAAAGAGAGTCCAGGTAAAAAAGGGCATCCCGGCGAACCAAAAACAGAATAAAAGGTTCGGGCAAAAATTAGGGATATAAATTGAAAAAATGTACACCCGCGAAGTCGAAAACCTACACTGGGCGGCTTTGGCAAAAAAGGGTATCCCGGTGAACTGAAAACCCGCAAAAGTTAGGGATTTGAAAAAGCAAATGAATGCGTTCCACGTGTGGACTTTCATTGTTTAGTGGTTCGGAAGACCTGAGGGCCGTTTATCTGAATCAATCTCTTCTGAAGCTGAAGCGTCGGAGAAGTATCGAAGTCGAGTGGGTCATAGAGGGATCAACTCATGGTGTTCGTCTACGCCTTGTTGCCGACATTTGTATATACTGATGTATATTTATGTTTTATTTTTGTGCGGCTTCCTCATTCCAGGAGCTTGCATCTGTTGTAAAACATTTTTACCCATTCAGGGGTTCGTTATTAATAAAATGCATACTATTCAGCAATTATGTTTGCCTGTTTAGCATTTATCTGTTTTGTTTGCGAAAAAGAACGTCGATGTTTTTGATAAAATACGCATACATAAACTTACTGGCCTAGGCCACTGATTGTTGAAACAATTAATTACTTGAACAGTGTCACGAGATAATAACCTTGATAGGTCCCTTTGAGGAGGGTATCTTGTCTGTTTGTTTGTGTTGTTACAGGTGTAGCATATTCCAGACAGTGCGCCGTGCGCATCCCTGAAGCAGGATGATTCCTCCTTCTCCAGCAGAGTTCAGTAGCCTCTCCCCACAGAGTCTGAACGCGAAATGATGATCATTGATATGTCTCCCCAGGCAGAGATGATTCTCTCCCCAATCAGATGCATCCTGAAGGAATGTCATCTTCTCAGCTGAGTCGGGCGCCGAATCTCGTGTTCATCCCCCAGCACCGGGTCACAAGTGCAGGTTTCGTAGGAAACTATTCGTTCACTGAAGTGTGCAACAACTGATGCTCCAGACTGAAGTCTCCAGCGGAATTGAGATTCCCCACCAGAGTCGTACTCTCCCCCGAAGTCGGATGATTCCTTCTTCCCCAGCGGAATTGAAATTCCCCACCAAAGTCGTACTCTCCCCCGAAGTCGAATGATTCCTTCTTCCCCAGCGGAATTGAAATTCCCCCGCAGAGTCGTACTCTCTCCAGCGAAGCAGAATGATTTCTCCTTCCTCAGCCGAGTTTGCAGATACCCAAGAGAGCCGAATCCTTGGAAGTTGCTCAAGCCACGATTGGTTTTCCCCAGCGGAGTGTTGATCAGCCGAAGTTGTTTCCCCCGCAGAGTCGTACTCTCTCCAGCGAAGCAGAATGATTTCTCCTTCCTCAGCCGAGTTTGCAGATACCCAAGAGAGCCGAATCCTTGGAAGCTGCTCAAGCCACGATTGGTTTTCCCCAGTGGAGTGTTGATCAGCCGAAGTTGTTTCCCCACAGGGTCGTTATCTCCAGAGAAGTAGCCATGGAAGCCACACAGTTTACCCCCGCGATTGACATCGCTTTCCCTCAGCAGGTCCAACTTCTCGTAGAGCTTCGTTCCCTTGCAGCAATCAACTGAAGTTGTTTCCCCCGCAGCAGTCAACTGAAGTTGTGTCCCATGCGGAGTCCAATTGATATTGGTGTGACCTTGATTCTCCTCAGCAGGATGATTCCTCTATCTGAGTAGTTCTTTCTCCTTGACAGGAGGATTCCCCCGTCGGTATTTATTTTGCTGACGGGATCGCATCATTGTGCATGATTGCATAGCATTTATCATAAACGCATAACATTTCCACCGTGTGGAGCATTGCCAAAGCATATGCATAATAAACATGATCTAGGTCGTTACCATTCTTGTTTTGCAGGAGTTCCGCCACAGGATCAGTTGCTCAGGATGATTCCTGACATTCTCCCCAACGAAGTCGCTTGCTCAAGATGATTCTTGAGATCCCCAGCGAAGTCTTCGGTTCAAGATAATTCTTGAATTCCCCAGCAGGGTCGTTTGCTTAAGATGATTCTTAAGTACCCAGTGCAGTCTCCAGAGTTGGTTGCTCAAGCTGATGCTTAGAGTCCCCAGTAAAGGTTGCCCAAGATGATTCCTGAAACCCCCAACAGAGTGTTCGCTCAGGATGATTCCTGAAATCTCCAGAATGGTTATCGGTTCAAGATGATTCTTGAAGGTCCCCGGCGGAGTTATTTGTCCAAGATGATTCTCGAAGTCCTCAACAGAGTTGATTCATCCAGAATGATTTCTGGGCCCCCGGAGCGGAGTTACTTGATAGTTCTCTAGATTCCCCAGTGGCGAAGCATCATCCCCAACAGGTTTCTAATGGCGAAGTTGAAACCTCCCTTGAAGACTCCATGATTGAAGTCTGACCGTGTTAAGGAAGCAGTTCTCTCAGCTGATGCGGAGTGCCTGATGGAAGAGGTTTAGATGTTCCCAGTTGGCTCATGATTGACCAAGAATTCTATCCCCGACTTGCTGATGAAGTCCGGCTGATGCCCGACAGTAATGTGGAATGCCTGATGGCATGATCAACCTGATGGTTGAAGTCCGGCTGATGCCCGACAGATGTCTCTGAATGCCTGATGGCATGATCAACCTGATGGTTGAAGTCCGGCTGATGCCTGACAATTTCTTTGAATGCCTGATGGCATGATCAACCTGATGGTTGAAGTCCGGCTGATGCCCGACAAGCTCTTTGGATGCCTGATGGTATGATCGACTATGTATTACCGGTTACCGTGTGACCAATTCCCCAGTAGGGTTACCGTGCAACTGTTATGCTCAGTGTCGAAGATGTTCCTACCGGCCAGAGTATCATTCACCTGTGTGTGGTATCCAGACCTCCAGCAAGATCATTGACACGTGTTCATCTTATTATTCTCTCCCACAGAGTCTATTATTCAAGTTCATATTTCCCCAATGGATTTTCTTCACCCTGACGGCAAGGTCAGACGATGTTGAGAGTTGACGGCGAAGTCAGAAGACTATATTTGAGAACTTGGCAGCTGTTGCACCCCAAAATTTGACCAACAATTATTCACTCATTAAGTGTTTGAAAGTTGATACCTTCATCAGAAAGTTCAAGAGATCCTCAGAGGAAGTGGTTGAAACCAGGGTTGTGTGCTTCACAGTTTGAAAGTTGTGGGTGCCCCTCAGATAAGTCTGAGACTTTGAGAATGAATTTAATGTTTTGAGAAAGCCTATGAGATGTCTTGAAAGACATCAGGGGGTCCAGAGAAGTCATTATGCAAGAGTTCAGAGGATTCAACCATGAATGGTAGAATTAGGGTTTTGACTGGGTCAGCCCTAGGATAACTGAAAATTTGGAGAAGGTTGAGACCTAATCCAAGGGCCATGAGATCATGGAATGATGCATAGAGATGTTGTAAAGGTGATTCCTAGACCAACTCATCATGATTGAGGAGTTTGAGAAGTTTTGAGTTAGGGTTTCTGAGGATTGTCAGTGGAAAAACCCTAATTTGATCCCTATCTTCCAGGCAGTTTTAGCTCTAGATGTGATGGATATCTCATCTTCCCCATAACATGAATGTTGTGGAGCTTGTTATTAGATTTAATTTGAGTGGTGGAAGTCCTTGATAGGAGTTACAGAGCTCAAGTTATGGTTTTGACAAGTTACAGGTCAGCAGAGGTGTGTGAATCTGGGTCCTTGAAAGTCACCCAACTTGCAGACAACTTTTGCCCTAGTAGGAGGATTCCTATGATTTCTTGGTCAACATGAATGTTGAAGAGGATCTTCTTAGATTTAATTTGAGTGGTAGAAGTCCTTGATTGGATTTGTGGAACTCAACTTATGGTTTGAACAAGACAGGGGTATTTTGGTCATTTGTCAGTTATAGGTCATTTTAGCCAATGCCTAAAACTCCTATTTCCAAGCCTCAAATGGAAAAACTCAAAACATGAAAGTTGCTCAAAATGTGATTTTAAGTCTAGAAAGAAGGTCACAAATTGTTGGAAAAGCTCATAGCATGAGATTACATGATTGGTCAAAAATGAACTAAAAAAGGCTTATAACTTTGAAAAGTTGAAATTGAAAAGTGATTTGGAAGATCCACAAATCCAAAATAGGTCATCCAATATATCATTTTGATTGGAAAAATCATTTTGAGAACATTGGTTTAGCTAGAATTTTCATTTGAGGTCTAAAAATGGGTGATGCTTTGAAAAGTTGTTACTTGAAAAAGAAGGCAATGTTGAAAAACCCTACACAAGCCAAAGATGAACTTGTTTTTCACTCATCCCTTCTCAATAACTCATGTAAGGATATTTTAATACTAAATTGCAAGGCATAACATATGGAATATGAGAAATCCAACTTGTCATCACATGAGAATTTCAAGAAGTTTCCACCACATTCTAGATGAATCTAGACACATCCAATGATCATTATAAAGAGTGCATCAGAGAGTGATCAAAGGTGGGTGAAGTTTGTGGTGCAAAGTGATCAATTTCGTGTGCTTCATCAAGAATACACCAAAGTGCAAATTGATTTGAAGATCAAGATTCAAGAGGAAATTCAACAAACTCGTGCATACAGAATCATCTAGAGCAAAAGGAGAGCAAGATCCAAGCCTCACAAGATCAAGATCCAAGAGATTCCTCATCATCCATCACATTTTGCTCAAGGTGCATTTTGCTTCCACTTGCTTAATTTAAGTAGATTCGTGTAGATTCATTAGCATAATCTTGATCTAGGATGTTAGGAGGTTAGTTTAGATAACTTTGGTGCTGTTTAGAGACAACTTAGTGCAGGTGCTCGAATCTTGATTGGCATAGAACTCCATGATTAGGGCGTTAGAAGCTTAGGTTTATAGTTCAGAATCATCACCATGGAGTGTAGTTTAGTTTGATGTAAGTTTGAGTGAGAATCTTGATGAAAAATTTCAGACCATTTCCATGGATGCAAGAGCTTGTTGCGCGCGGTTTTCATGGTAGAGGGAGTTTCAATACGATCCAATGGTATAGTCGTGCAGAGGGGAAGATTTGGAGTGACTTTGGTGTTTGAATCGTGTGATTTCGTTGAGTGTGGAAGGAGAACCGCATGGTGGAAGTTGTGTATGTGCATGGTATTTTAATGGAAGCAAACCCTAAGTTTCATACTCATTTGGAGAAGAGATAATCTCCACCATCCAAAAGCATGTTGACTATGGACTCCTAGGATGATCCCACGGCCGAGATTGAAAGATGAATTTGGTGAGACTTTCCCTCCCCCCTTAAGCGCTGCGTTTCATTTAAGTGGGGGGAGTGGGCCTTCATTTTTTGCTTTTCGCACCCGTGTATTGGAGGCCCAATTCCGTATAGCATGATATCCTTACTAGAACTCACCCCCCCGTGCATTCTCATTGTAGTTTTGTTTTCTGATCATCATGGGCCTGCGCGCTATGCTAATGGAACCCCCCAATTCAAGCCCACACGCGTAACACATCTAATATCTCTACTGATCACACCCCTCTCCCATTTCATGTTATTTTTATTTCTTTTATTTTTCTTGCATATTAAAAATTCATATTAATTAGGAAAATTAATATTTTTAATTGCTTGTTTTTGCATCATGTTAGCATTTCTGTCTAGAAAATTAATAAACAATAAAATTCCATTTTATTTTCATTTTATATTTTTAATAGATTTTTCTTTTAAATAGCTTTTATATTGTTTAGTTTTATATCATGATTTTGTAGGAATTATTTTAGGACCTTCCCTTAGGGTTTGTAATCCATTCTTTTTTGTGCAATTAGATGATGAATCATAGTTCCCCATAGGATTTTTTCTAGAATTTTAGAATTAAGTTCTGATTAGTTTAATTAGGGTAGACTTAGGGTATCCTAATTAGGGTTTAAATTGTGTTTAGGTGATGAATTCCTTTCTTTGCTTGAGTTTTGTCTTGATTTTTAGGCAGAGGCCTATGTAGATGTTATGAGTAGGTGTTGAAGACCCTTGTGAATAATTGTTAGATTTTTCCCCATTGTTTTAGTATTTTTAGGTATTTTCTGAAGTTGGCTGCTGATTTTGTCTGTTCTGTGATTATCTGTTCATCCCGGGGGTTTATTTTGAGGAGTTTGTTGTGGGGCTTGTGTTGTCTTGAAGACCTTGTTGGAGAGCATCATGAAGAGAAGATTGTAGATCAAGATTCAGAGACCCAGAGCTTGGTTTGTCCCCTGTCTGTGAGGTTTGAGATCCTGAAGTTTGAAGGAAGTTCATGGTACTTTCCTGAGGAAGGCACTATGAATGACTTTCATTCTTTCTTCTCACCTCTTTCTTAAGTATCCAATGATGTTGGAGCCAACTTGTGAGTTTAATTTCTCCTGAGGAGGAATGTAAACTGATCACATGTTGTTGAGCCACATGGGATACAACTCCTAAGTGGAAGCCTCCTAGTACTTTCCTGAGGAAGGTCCTATGAGTCTATTCACTTAGTTCCCCTAGTTCAGATAGGATTTCCTAAATATCCAGTGATGTTGGAGCCTGCTTGTGAGTTTAATTTCTCCTGAGGAGGAATGTAAACTGATCACAGTGGTTGAGCCACGTAGGATATGATTCCTGAGTATACACCTTCTAGTGCTTTCCTGAGGAAGACACTATGAGTCTGCTTGCTTAGCTCCCTGTCTTTGGTAAGCTTGTTCTGAAGCTTGAAGGCTGGGATTGATTTCTCTTGTTTAGGGTTTGGCTTGAGGGCTTTGCTTAGATTTGTTCAGATTCTGTGATTAGGGTTAGGATTAGAGAGTAGATGATTCTTTCTCGAGCATGTGTGTTTTGTTTACCTGATGGTACTTCCCTTCTTTTATCTGGTTCATTGCTTGATAGCATGTTGTTTATTTTCAGTATGATTACTGTTATTTCATGACTGGCTTGAGGTCGAGATGAGCTTGTGGAGGCTGAAGCCCCACACACATTTCCTCCCTTACTTGCATTGCATGCATTTTACTGTTAAAGCTGATGCTTTTGTCTGTTTTGGTGTATCATTGACATGATCCCTTAGGACTCTCATTTCCTCAGATGAGGATCTGATGATAGACTTTTAGGTTGAAACCTATGCATGACAACTTCTAGGAGATCCCTGTTCAAACCTCAACCATAGGATGAATCCATGGCATGATAACAGTAGGACTTGATAGTCTCCCTCCTAGTTGAGCCATTTTTCCTGTAGTCTCCCGAACTACGTTTGCTCTGATCTTTCATACCAGACGAAAGTACGTAGGCATAGGATGCGATATCCTAGCGAGCAACCTTTCCCCATAATCCCCCGTAGTTAGCCGAACTACGTTGACTCTGATTTCTCATTCTCTGATGGGAATACGTAGGCATAAAGTGCGATGCTTTGCCGAGTCATTTTTCTTTTCTTTTTCAGCCGGCCTTGATAGGTAGATAGATTAAAACCAACCCGTCCAAGTAAACAAACAAGCGAGGATCCCGTCGAGTACGACGGACGTGAGGGGTGCTAATACCTTCCCCTTGCGTAACCGACTCCCGAACCCAGACAATGGTTGCGACGACCTTGTCTTACCCTTTTTTTCGTCAGGTTTTTCCGATCGTTTCCTTTCCCGCTCTGAGGGATAAATAACGAAAGGTGGCGACTCTTCTGTCATGCCGGCACCTTATTTTCGCGCAAGCGACAGCTGGCGACTCTGCTGGGGACTTATAGCATCTAGGGACTTTTCCCATCCCTTATGCTGGGACCGTTTCCCATCCCCTACGCGAGTCAATCCTATCGTTTGTGTGTTTGCTTGTTGGGTTGCGTTTATTTATCGCATTTTTACTTCTCGCATCTTTAATTCCCGCATTTTATTTCCAGTTTGATATGATTATCTGTGCTGCTGTGGGAGAGGGATGTTACTGTGAGTGAAAAGCCGGACCTGGGCTTGAGTACACACCTAGATATAGTTGCGGAGAAGTAGTAGACGAACCTGTCTGCTGAGCAGGCACAGTTCCCTACGAAAATCTGCGCTCAGACGAGATTCTTGCAGAGGTGCTCCTTTCCGGTCCTGAGGATCTGAGGGGAGTCCAGACGTGAGGATTGTCGACTCTGGGGACCGATCATTTGGAAGTCAGCTAAGAGAGGCCTCTTCATGACTTGACGATGCCACTCCTTCTGGGAATCGTATTGTCACTCGTGAAAGTCTGTGACGCTGACGACCGCATAGGATGCCGTACCTTTGTCCGTGGATTAGGTCCATCATACCTGTGAGTGGGGTTGGGATATTGCAGGAAACTTTGACCTCCAGACTACCTGGTTTTCTTGACAGTGAATCAGTTATGTTGGGTTCTCAGTTGCAGAGATGTTCTTGATAGAGCAAGGGTTTGATCAGAGGATCTTATTATCGGGTGTTTTGTCTGTTCTTGATAGAGCAGGCTTTGATCAGTGTATTATCATCAGTGGTTTGTTCTGGACGGAGCAGATTTTTGAGTGAGGTCTGAGGATCTCGTCAGCAGTTGTTGTTTGTTCTTGATAGGGCAGATTTTGAGTGGGGTTTGAAGATCTCATCAGCAGCTGTGCATTTGTTCTTGAGAGGGCAGATTTGTGATTTGGGGTCCGAAGACTTCATCAACAGGTGTTCCTTGATCTCGCACCCGGGGTCCTTATTATCAGTCACTTACTCTTGACAGGGCAGAATGCTGATCTCGATCCTATCAGATGGTTATTCTCAGCAGATCAGATCAGTGGTTTTACACCGGGGTTTCCTTCTCATCAGTGACTGTTGATACCGAATCTCCACAGCAGCCACCTGGATATATTGTTGCATCCCTGCATTTTGCATTAGCTCGCATATTCATGTTTGCATTCCATTGGCATGTGTCTGTGCTACAGGCACGTTTCGTACCCCGATTCTGGTGTCCCGAGCAATATGAGATATTTTCTTCCATGAATGGATCCAGTCTTATCACTGCATTAACACTATGTTGGCACGTTGACACCAGAATTAGGGGTGATCTCCTAAACGTACAGACACCCATGACATTAGCATAATTCATCTTGCATGGCAGAAGCCGGGACTTGTCTTCTAACCCTTGTGTTTGCAGGTTTGACTCAGAATCTAGCAGCTCAGACTAATGGAGCAGATACAAGCTGAACTGGGGAAAGTCCAAAGCCAGCTGGGGCAGGTCATGAATGACATACAGGCAGTGCGTCTGGACCAGCAAGTACTCAGAGAGGAGAATCAGCAGCTGCAGAATCAGTTGAGCTTTCTCATGGGAGTGGTGAGAAGTATGCTAAATAAGGAGAGTGGTCAAGCACCCAAGGTGGAGCCCAAAGTGCTTCCTCCGTTACCGTCAGTGCCACCTGTGCTGAAGCCAAGTGGATCTCATGGACCCTCTACACAGCTACCTTCAGTGCCACCTGTGCTGAAGCCAAGTGGACCTCATGGACCCTCTACACAGCATGAAGCTCGAGGCCTGTCTCGTCATCAGCCGCGCCGAGCATCTCAGAATAACCCTGAAGGTTATGGTCAAAAGAAGAAGCTACTTGATAGAGCTGTGGACCCACTACCTGTGAGTTATGCCCAGCTGCTGCCGCTGTTGGTTCAGAACCGTGTTCTCAAGCTTCGAACCTCAAATCCACCAGATGACGTGTCACCAGACGTTGATCTAAGCATGCGTTGTGATTTCCACTCAGGAGCACCAGGGCACCATGTTGAAACATGCAAGGCTCTCAGGAATAAGATTCAGGACCTTATTGACTCAAGGACCATTAGGCTTGTGTCGGGCGGCATAAGAGCATCGGGAAAGTTCATCCCTTACCCTGCGGAAGAGGTGGATGATTCCACTCCTTTGCCTGAAGCTGAGAAAGATCTGGAATATGTCCCGCGACCTTTGGTGACTGAATCGCCTCGCTCGCAGTTCCTACCTGGATCAAGTTCAAGGACGCAAGCGTCTAAACAAGGGATCGTTGCCATTCGGAAACGACGACCTCTTGCTCCTGGGCGGAAAGAATACCAGCACCAGGATCACAAGAGACCTCGCAACCACGTGGAACAAAGGAATGTTTCTTTCCATCCAGTGCCTGTGCCGTATAGCCAAATTCTTCCACTGTTGATTCAGAATTCCTTGGTGGAACCGAAAGCTCTCAAGCCCGTGCCAGAGCCTTACCCTCCAGGGCACGATCCTCATGCTCAGTGTGGCTACCATGGTGGATCTCCGGGGCATTCAACTGAAGATTGCAAGGCTTTCCAGGCGAAAGTACAACAATTGATCGACCAAGGGTGTATTTCCTTTCCAGATGGAGTCTTGGTTGTGCGTGACAACCTCTCAGCTGTTTGAGCTCGCAAATTCAGAGGGTTATTTCCAGAAGCCAGTGATCCAGACAGGAAGACGTCCTCAACATTGGCAGTCCTCGGACTTTTTACCATTTGCATTTGTAGTTTCTTTTCTGTTAGTTACTACTTGCTGTTAAACATTGTATGTTTCGAATGGTGATGTTAATAAAGTGACTATGCATTTTTTCTGAACTAATTATGTCGTTGTCACTCATTTACTGCATTACACTGACACTTGCATTTTATTTACTCCGATTTCTTACTATGATTAGCAATGAGCGGAGGGGGGATGATGAAACTGAATACTCATAGCCAATGATCGTATTGCTTTCTGATAAAACCTAGCCGATGACGTACAAGGCATTGTTTCAAATCCCTAAACACCGGAGAGATAAGGAAGAGAATCCCTTGTTAACCACTTCGAGCCGAGGAGTAGGAGCTTCTTTCGGACTTTTTAACCCTCACATCTTAACCCGGGGCAGGGTAGTTGTCAGTTAGCTTGATCGAGCGTTCAAGTCTTATAAAGGAGTGTTGTCCTTCGAGGACCAATCACATCATATTCCTCTCCAGAGGTCGTACCTCATCAACCGCAATGGTTAAACCTCACTAATCAGGAGTGAGACAGTTATAATCCTTTCGGAGCAATCAAGACAACCAGTGTCGCACGACTTGTTCCAAGAAAAAAAAGAGAAATAAGAAAGCCCGCTAAGTAAAAAAGAAAAGCTAGAAAGCAAATACTTAGGCAAAAATCAGGGCATCCCGCTGGACTTCAAAAGAAAAAATCGAAAAGAACTCAAAAGGTGTCAGTCCAGGCAAAAGTTAGGGAATCAAAAGAATGAAAAAGAAAGGATATAAAAAAGAAAAATCCTCGAACAAGGACGAAGTCGTGTAGATGCAGACACCGAAAACGAAAAGGAGTAACTGTCACTCCGAAACACCTTGAGAATTCTTTAACCAGTTGTTCCCAATGTTCAACATACCTCTCGAAGAGGCGAGCGCTCGAGCTAAGTTAACTGGACTTTAGGATCGGAGAACATCACGTAGAAGGGGTGGGTACAAATCATAATTTGAGCCAAATATCCTTTGTTTCACGAACCGTGAACCCGACCACGATACAACCCTTAAAAGACCTAATTGAGGCAGGGTTTATTCTGAAAGCGCATTACGATAAGGTTGAGTAACCTGACTCCTTCATGATTTGCTAATCATATCCTTATTGCATTTTTCACTGATCGCATCAGCACTACGTTTGAACTCTTGAGTTCATTCACTAGCATGACACGTAAATGAGTGACAGTACAACATTTTTTCGAAATTTGCATGAACACTGCATTAAAATTACTATTCGTGAATAAACAATTTTAGTTGCAGGTTGGTAGCTGATACGAAGGAACTTCAGCAGGGAGTAGTCAATCAGGACTGAATCGTCAGAGGTCTGGGTCAGAATGGTATGCTGTGAAACCCTGTGAATCTGGGGCAATGACTTCCTGTGAGTTTGGAATCAGTTTGTCTGAGGACAAGTCCCGGAGCATCAGTTGATTTTGGGGCAGGTTAGGCAAGAAGCAGTTGGCCGGAAGTGAATCTTCTCGAGACCCAATCAGGGGCAGTTATCCGAAATTCTTGCGGTTTAAGGGCAGATCCCTCCCGTGTTCGATCAGAGCATGTTGAGTCGCTCATCGCTCGTTCAGGGGCAAACTACTTCAGAGATATTGAAGCCGACCATGCTGAGAGTTGATCAGTTGAGGATGAATCCTCCCGTTGTGCAGATGCTGGGGCAAGCCCTCTGAAGATTGTCTTGTTGCCAGTTGTTTTCGGCTCAGAGTGAATTATTCCCAAAGGTCGGATTGGGGCAAGTTGAATTGCGCTGGGGCAAGTTGTTCAAATGAGTTTGTTCACCCTGGCAAGAATTGAGTATCGGGGAATCGTGTCATTACCCTGCCGAAACCTGAACCTTCTGAAGAAGCCTGGCAGTCATTGGATTGCTATCCTACAGCATAACCTGTTACTTGACTCCATGCTTGGTAGCCTGTATTCCCTGTGTTGACGTTGTTGAATCAAGATCGTTTCTCAGCAGAGGCGTACAGTTTGAGGTCGTTCCCCCTGTACAGTTTGAGACTGCAGCAGATTGAGATGGCATTTATCCTTTATCAGATTAGGGTCAAGATTGCCCTCAGTAGACCAGGATTGATATCCCCGAAGCAGGGCAAGTCCTCCTTCTCCAGCAGAGTTCAGTAGTCTCTCATCCGCAGAATCTGAACGCAAATAGCGAGCATTGATATGTCTCCCCACGCAGAGATGATTCTCTTCCCCAAGCAGACGCATCCTAAAGGAGCGTCACCTCATCAGCTGAACCAAGCACCGAAGAATGACGTCGTCTTCCCCCCAGCGCCGGGTCACAAGTGCAGATTTCAGAAAAGTGTTCGGGTGCCGAAGCTCGTGTTTTCCCCAGTAAAGTCACCGAAGCAGGTGTCTCCCCCGCACCGGGTCACAAGTGCAGGTTTCGTAGGAAATTGTTCGTACGCCGAAGTATGCCGCGACTGATGGTGCCAGACTGAAGTCTCCTGCGGAATTGAGATTCCCCATCAGAGCCGTATTCTCTCCCGAAGTCGGATGATTCCCTCTTCCCCCAGTAGAGTGTTGGAACAACTGATGTTGTATTCCCCTGCAGAGTTGTACTCTCCCCCGAAGTCAGATGATTCTTTCTCCCCCAGTGGAATCGAATTCCCCATCAGAGTCGTACTTTCCAGCGAAGTAGAATGATTTCTCTCCCCGGCTGAGTCCGCAGAAAAGTGGAATCCTTGGACGTTGATCAGATCATGATTGATTTTCCCCAGCAGAGCGTGGGGCAACTAGCGTTGTATTTCCCCAGAATCGCACTCGAAGCAGAATGATTTCTCCTTCCTCATCCGAGTTTGCAGATGTCCAAGAGATCCGAATCCTTGGAAGTTGATCAGATCATGATTGGTTTTTCCCAGTGGAGTGTTGAACAGCTGAAGTTGGTTCCCCACAGTGTGGTCATCCCCAGAAGAGTAGCCGAGACGGCCGCACAGTTCATTCTCGCGATTGATATCAGCAGGTCCAAGTTCTCGTAGAGCTTCGTCCCCCGCAGCAGATCAACTGAAGTTGTTTTCCCTGCAGCAGTCAATGGAAGATCATTTCCCCAGACAGAGCCTAATTGATATTGGCGTGTTCACATTCTCCTCAGCAGGATGATTCCTCTGTCCGAGTAGTTCTTTCTCCTTGACAGGAGAATTCCCCTTCGGCATTTATTTTGCTGACGGGATCGCATTGTGCATGACTGCATGGCATCTGACGTTGCAATAGCATTGTGCATGATTGCATGGCATTTAGCATAACCACCTATCATTCCCATGTAGGGCATAGCGCAAAAGCATACGCATCATAAGCATGACCTAGGTCATTATCATCCTTGTTGTACAGGTGTACCACCAAAAGACCGGTTGCTCAGGACGATTCTTGATGTTCTCCCCAGCAAGGTTGTTTTCTTAGATGATTCTAAAAGACCCCGGTGTGATCCCCGCAGCTGCTCGCTCAAGATGATTTTTGAGATCCCCAGCAAAGTCTTCAATTCGAGATGATTCTCAAGTCCCTCAGCAGGGCCATTTGCTTAAGACGATTCTTAAGACCCCAGTACAGCTTCCCGAGTTGTCTGCTTAGGATGATTCTTGAGCTCCCCAATAGCACCTCCAGCAAGAGTTGCCCAGGAAGATTCCCGGAATACCCAACAGAATGTTTGCTCCAGAAAGGTTATTATTTCAGGTCGATTCTTGAAGATGCCCGATGGATCTGTTTGGTCAAGATGATTCTTGAAGCCCTGAGCAGCATGATATGTCTGCTCCAACAACGATGTCTAAACTGAAGATGGATTTCGTAAGCGCCCGATGGCGATATCAGAAGGTTCCTGCAGGTCCAGATTTCCGTGTTGAAGAATCAACGGGTAGCTGAAGACAAGGTTCCGGAGTTGTAGATACAACAAAGTAATTCGTGTGTGTCTGAAGACCAAGTCAGTTATCCTGAGGTGATGATTGAGCGCGATCAAGTGAATGATACGTCTTCTGATTGAAGTCGAAGATGTTTCTCCAGCTGAAGCGGAGTTTTGCCTGAAGGCAAAGTATTTGAATCCCCGAAGAGTCATGAATGGCTCAGGATACCATTTCTCTGACTGAAGTCATAGATTTCCCAAGCTGAAACGAAGGTGCCTGGAGGGCAAGGTTATCCCCAAGGTCATGAATGACCTAGGATTCATTTTTCGGACTGAAGGCCGAAGTATATCCCTGACTGAAGTCTCGGATGCTCTATAGCAGAGATGGAGTTGCCTGAAGGCAGATTCATGTATCCTTGAAGGCCAAGGACCATTTCTTCAGACTGAAGTCGAGGATACCTCCTGCAGAGTTGCCGACGGGCAAAGTTTACATCCTTGAAGGCCAAGGGTGTTATTTCTAGCTGAAGCTGGAATGGCCAGGGGCCAGGGTTCCATCTATCTTCAGAAATACTTGAAGATTCTCCTGCGGATCTGGAGTGGCCAGGGGCCAGAGTTTCATATATCTTTAACGTTGAAGTTCTACGGCGGGTAGTGTGCAGTAGTATTCCGATGTTCGTTATGGTTCTGAGGGTGAACCCCAGATCAGAGTGTGCTCGGTTAAGTCTCTCATTCCCAGCGGAATAGGTTCAGATACGCAAGTGTACCATTTGTTTCATTTACCAGGGGTGAGCCCCAGGTCAGAGTTGTTCAGTGTTGTAGTTCTCCAGCGGTGATGCAGAGTATGTTTGTGTTTGACGGCGAGGTCAGATTATGATTTGTTCGACGGAAATGTCAGGCTCTTTAAATCCCCAGCAGAGATGATGTTTGTACAACGGCGATGTCGAGTGTCTCTCAGAGCGATGTTATGTCAGATTCAGTTTTCCAGCGGCGAGGTTGGGGGTGGTGGTTGTCTGAAGGCAATATCAGAAGAATTTAATGTGGATAACTGACGGTGATGTCAGGTCGATATGTCTCCGGCTAGTTGTTGAGCAGCTAGTGTTGCAGTATTCAAAGATTTGTTCCCCGCAGAGTACTGTGTGCTCGTGCAGTTGGCAAATTTTCGGGTTTACCGATATTCAACCGTCTCGTACCTTGATTGGTTGAGGGTCGTTCGCTTCTCACCCAGTCAGGTTCAAGCCGTTTGAATAGGGGCAGCTGTTGCACCCCAAAATTTGACCAACAATTATTCACTAATTAAGTGTTTGAAAGTTGATACCTTCATCAGAAAGTTCAAGAGATCCTCAGAGGAAGTGGTTGAAACCAGGGTTGTGTGCTTCACAGTTTGAAAGTTGTGGGTGCCCCTCAGATAAGTCTGAGACTTTGAGAATGAATTTGATGTTTTGAGAAAGCCTATGAGATGTCTTGAAAGACATCAGGGGGTCCAGAGAAGTCATTATGCAAGAGTTCAGAGGATTCAACCATGAATGGTAGAATTAGGGTTTTGACTGGGTCAGCCCTAGGATAACTGAAAATTTGGAGAAGGTTGAGACCTAATCCAAGGGCCATGAGATCATGGAATGATGCATAGAGATGTTGTAAAGGTGATTCCTAGACCAACTCATCATGATTGAGGAGTTTGAGAAGTTTTGAGTTAGGGTTTCTGAGGATTGTCAGTGGAAAAACCCTAATTTGATCCCTATCTTCCAGGCAGTTTTAGCTCTAGATGTGATGGATATCTCATCTTCCCCATAACATGAATGTTGTGGAGCTTGTTATTAGCTTTAATTTGAGTGGTGGAAGTCCTTGATAGGAGTTACAGAGCTCAAGTTATGGTTTTGACAAGTTACAGGTCAGCAGAGGTGTGTGAATCTGGGTCCTTGAAAGTCACCCAACTTGCAGACAACTTTTGCCCTAGTAGGAGGATTCCTATGATTTCTTGGTCAACATGAATGTTGAAGAGGATCTTCTTAGATTTAATTTGAGTGGTAGAAGTCCTTGATTGGATTTGTGGAACTCAACTTATGGTTTGAACAAGACAGGGGTATTTTGGTCATTTGTCAGTTATAGGTCATTTTAGCCAATGCCTAAAACTCCTATTTCCAAGCCTCAAATGGAAAAACTCAAAACATGAAAGTTGCTCAAAATGTGATTTTAAGTCTAGAAAGAAGGTCACAAATTGTTGGAAAAGCTCATAGCATGAGATTACATGATTGGTCAAAAATGAACTAAAAAAGGCTTATAACTTTGAAAAGTTGAAATTGAAAAGTGATTTGGAAGATCCACAAATCCAAAATAGGTCATCCAATATATCATTTTGATTGGAAAAATCATTTTGAGAACATTGGTTTAGCTAGAATTTTCATTTGAGGTCTAAAAATGGGTGATGCTTTGAAAAGTTGTTACTTGAAAAAGAAGGCAATGTTGAAAAACCCTACACAAGCCAAAGATGAACTTGTTTTTCACTCATCCCTTCTCAATAACTCATGTAAGGATATTTTAAGACTAAATTGCAAGGCATAACATATGGAATATGAGAAATCCAACTTGTCATCACATGAGAATTTCAAGAAGTTTCCACCACATTCTAGATGAATCTAGACACATCCAATGATCATTATAAAGAGTGCATCAGAGAGTGATCAAAGGTGGGTGAAGTTTGTGGTGCAAAGTGATCAATTTCGTGTGCTTCATCAAGAATACACCAAAGTGCAAATTGATTTGAAGATCAAGATTCAAGAGGAAATTCAACAAACTCGTGCATACAGAATCATCTAGAGCAAAAGGAGAGCAAGATCCAAGCCTCACAAGATCAAGATCCAAGAGATTCCTCATCATCCATCACATTTTGCTCAAGGTGCATTTTGCTTCCACTTGCTTAATTTAAGTAGATTCGTGTAGATTCATTAGCATAATCTTGATCTAGGATGTTAGGAGGTTAGTTTAGATAACTTTGGTGCTGTTTAGAGACAACTTAGTGCAGGTGCTCGAATCTTGATTGGCATAGAACTCCATGATTAGGGCGTTAGAAGCTTAGGTTTATAGTTCAGAATCATCACCATGGAGTGTAGTTTAGTTTGATGTAAGTTTGAGTGAGAATCTTGATGAAAAATTTCAGACCATTTCCATGGATGCAAGAGCTTGTTGCGCGCGGTTTTCATGGTAGAGGGAGTTTCAATACGATCCAATGGTATAGTCGTGCAGAGGGGAAGATTTGGAGTGACTTTGGTGTTTGAATCGTGTGATTTCGTTGAGTGTGGAAGGAGAACCGCATGGTGGAAGTTGTGTATGTGCATGGTATTTTAATGGAAGCAAACCCTAAGTTTCATACTCATTTGGAGAAGAGATAATCTCCACCATCCAAAAGCATGTTGACTATGGACTCCTAGGATGATCCCACGGCCGAGATTGAAAGATGAATTTGGTGAGACTTTCCCTCCCCCCTTAAGCGCTGCGTTTCATTTAAGTGGGGGGAGTGGGCCTTCATTTTTTGCTTTTCGCACCCGTGTATTGGAGGCCCAATTCCGTATAGCATGATATCCTTACTAGAACTCACCCCCCCGTGCATTCTCATTGTAGTTTTGTTTTCTGATCATCATGGGCCTGCGCGCTATGCTAATGGAACCCCCCAATTCAAGCCCACACGCGTAACACATCTAATATCTCTACTGATCACACCCCTCTCCCATTTCATGTTATTTTTATTTCTTTTATTTTTCTTGCATATTAAAAATTCATATTAATTAGGAAAATTAATATTTTTAATTGCTTGTTTTTGCATCATGTTAGCATTTCTGTCTAGAAAATTAATAAACAATAAAATTCCATTTTATTTTCATTTTATATTTTTAATAGATTTTTCTTTTAAATAGCTTTTATATTGTTTAGTTTTATATCATGATTTTGTAGGAATTATTTTAGGACCTTCCCTTAGGGTTTGTAATCCATTCTTTTTTGTGCAATTAGATGATGAATCATAGTTCCCCATAGGATTTTTTCTAGAATTTTAGAATTAAGTTCTGATTAGTTTAATTAGGGTAGACTTAGGGTATCCTAATTAGGGTTTAAATTGTGTTTAGGTGATGAATTCCTTTCTTTGCTTGAGTTTTGTCTTGATTTTTAGGCAGAGGCCTATGTAGATGTTATGAGTAGGTGTTGAAGACCCTTGTGAATAATTGTTAGATTTTTCCCCATTGTTTTAGTATTTTTAGGTATTTTCTGAAGTTGGCTGCTGATTTTGTCTGTTCTGTGATTATCTGTTCATCCCGGGGGTTTATTTTGAGGAGTTTGTTGTGGGGCTTGTGTTGTCTTGAAGACCTTGTTGGAGAGCATCATGAAGAGAAGATTGTAGATCAAGAGTCAGAGACCCAGAGCTTGGTTTGTCCCCTGTCTGTGAGGTTTGAGATCCTGAAGTTTGAAGGAAGTTCATGGTACTTTCCTGAGGAAGGCACTATGAATGACTTTCATTCTTTCTTCTCACCTCTTTCTTAAGTATCCAATGATGTTGGAGCCAACTTGTGAGTTTAATTTCTCCTGAGGAGGAATGTAAACTGATCACATGTTGTTGAGCCACATGGGATACAACTCCTAAGTGGAAGCCTCCTAGTACTTTCCTGAGGAAGGTCCTATGAGTCTATTCACTTAGTTCCCCTAGTTCAGATAGGATTTCCTAAATATCCAGTGATGTTGGAGCCTGCTTGTGAGTTTAATTTCTCCTGAGGAGGAATGTAAACTGATCACAGTGGTTGAGCCACGTAGGATATGATTCCTGAGTATACACCTCCTAGTGCTTTCCTGAGGAAGACACTATGAGTCTGCTTGCTTAGCTCCCTGTCTTTGGTAAGCTTGTTCTGAAGCTTGAAGGCTGGGATTGATTTCTCTTGTTTAGGGTTTGGCTTGAGGGCTTTGCTTAGATTTGTTCAGATTCTGTGATTAGGGTTAGGATTAGAGAGTAGATGATTCTTTCTCGAGCATGTGTGTTTTGTTTACCTGATGGTACTTCCCTTCTTTTATCTGGTTCATTGCTTGATAGCATGTTGTTTATTTTCAGTATGATTACTGTTATTTCATGACTGGCTTGAGGTCGAGATGAGCTTGTGGAGGCTGAAGCCCCACACACATTTCCTCCCTTACTTGCATTGCATGCATTTTACTGTTAAAGCTGATGCTTTTGTCTGTTTTGGTGTATCATTGACATGATCCCTTAGGACTCTCATTTCCTCAGATGAGGATCTGATGATAGACTTTTAGGTTGAAACCTATGCATGACAACTTCTAGGAGATCCCTGTTCAAACCTCAACCATAGGATGAATCCATGGCATGATAATAGTAGGACTTGATAGTCTCCCTCCTAGTTGAGCCATTTTTCCTGTAGTCTCCCGAACTACGTTTGCTCTGATCTTTCATACCAGACGAAAGTACGTAGGCATAGGATGCGATATCCTAGCGAGCAACCTTTCCCCATAATCCCCCGTAGTTAGCCGAACTACGTTGACTCTGATTTCTCATTCTCTGATGGGAATACGTAGGCATAAAGTGCGATGCTTTGCCGAGTCATTTTTCTTTTCTTTTTCAGCCGGCCTTGATAGGTAGATAGATTAAAACCAACCCGTCCAAGTAAACAAACAAGCGAGGATCCCGTCGAGTACGACGGACGTGAGGGGTGCTAATACCTTCCCCTTGCGTAACCGACTCCCGAACCCAGACAATGGTTGCGACGACCTTGTCTTACCCTTTTTTTCGTCAGGTTTTTCCGATCGTTTCCTTTCCCGCTCTGAGGGATAAATAACGAAAGGTGGCGACTCTTCTGTCATGCCGGCACCTTATTTTCGCGCAAGCGACAGCAGCGATGTCAGATATTTTGTTGTCCCAGCGGCGAGGTTGGATGTTTGGCTGGCGGCGATGTCAGATTCTTTATTGTCCCAGCGGCGAGGTTGGATGTTTGGCTGGCGGCGATGTCAGATTCTTTGTTGTCCCAGCGGCGAGGTTGGATGTTTGTTTCTAGCGGCGATGTCAGGAGATTTAGTTCTCCAGCGGCGATGTTGGATGTTTGTTTCTGGCGGCGATGTCAAGTGATTTAGTTCTCCAGCGGCGATGTTGGATGTTTGTTTCTGGCGGCGATGTCAGATTCTTAGTTCTCCAGCGGCGATGTTAGATGTTTGTTTCTGGCGGCGATGTCAGGTGATTTAGTTCTCCAGCGGCGATGTTGGATGTTTGTTTCTGGCGGCGATGTCGGGTGATTTAGTTTTCCAGCGGCGATGTTGGATGTTTGTTTCTGGCGGCGATGTCGGGTGATTTAGTTCTCTAGCGGCGATGTTGGATGTTTGTTTCTGGCGGCAATGTCGGGTGATTTAGTTTTCCAGCGGCGATGTTGGGTGTTTTGGTTGTCCGGCGGCGATGTCAAACGCTTTATTTTCATGAATGCCTGACGGCGAGGTCAGGTGTCTGATGACAATGTTCGAGGAATTTGATGTGGATAACTGACGACAAGGTTCAGATCAGTATGTCTCCAGCTAGTTGTCGTGCAGCTATTATTTCAGTGTTCGATGATTTGTTCCTGCCAGAGTACCGTGTACTTGAGCAGTTGGCAAATTTCCGGGTTTATCGGTATTCAACCGTCTCGCACCTTGATTGGCTGAGAGTCGTTCACTCCTCACCCAGTCAGGTTCAAGCCGTTTGAATAGGGGCAGCTGTTGCACCCCAAAATTTGACCAACATTCATTTACCCATCAAGAGTTGTATGAGGCTTTGAAGCTGGCCAAGAAAGTTGTTTAAGTGTTCAAAGGTTGATACCTTTGTCAGAGAACTCAAGAGATCCTCAGAGAGATTGGTTGAAACCAAGGTTGTGTGTCTCATAACTTGAGAGTTATGGGTGCTCCTCAGATGATTCTGAGACTATGAGGATGGACTTGAAGCTTTGAGAAAGCTTATGAGATGTCTTAAAAGCCATCATGAATCCTAGAGAGGTCATTGTACAAGAATTCAAAAGACTCAGCCATGAGTGGTGGAATTAGGGTTTGACTGGGTCAACCCTAGGTCAACTGATGATTTGGAGAGGGTTGAGACCTAATCCAAGAGCCATGTGATCATGGAATGATGAATTTAGATGCTATAAGGATGATTCCTAGACCAACTCATCATGATTGAGGAGTTTGAGAAGTTTCAAGCTAGGGTTTCTAAGGATTGACAGTGTAAAATCCCCTAGTTTGATCCCTATCTTCAAGGCAGTTTAGCTCAAGATGTGATTGTCATCTCATCTTCCCCACAACATGAATGTTTTATAGCTTGTCCTTATATTTAATTTGAGTACTAGAAGTCCTTGATAGGATTTGTAGAGCTCAAGTTATGACTTTGACAAATTACAGGTCATGTGAGGTATGTGAATCTGGGTCCTTAAAAGTCACCCAACGTGCATCCAATGTTTGCCCTAGTAGGATGATTCCTATGAACTCTTGGTCAACATGAATGTTGTAGAGAATCTTCTTAGATTTCTAGAGAGTACTAGAAGTCCTTGATAGGATTTGTAGAACTCAACTTATGGCTTTGACAAGTCAAGGGTATTTTGGTCATTTGGAGGTTATAGGTCATTTCAAGCATAAGGCCATATCTCCTATTTCCAAGCTTCAAATGGAAAAATATTCAACATAAAACTTGCTTAGAATGATGTTTTAAGGCTAGTAAGGAGGTCATTAGATGTTCAAAAGGCTTGTATCAAAAAGTGATAAAAATGGCCTAAAATGGAGGCATAAGTTAAATAAGGTGAAATTGAAAATTGGAAATCACAAGTTATACATCCAAAACATGTCATATAATAGGTCATTTTGACTCCAAAGGACATTCTAAGAACAATGGTTCAGCCACAATTTTGATTTGAGGCCTAGATCATAGGGCTGCTTTGGAAATGGCTTACTTGCATCTTAAGGCACCAAAGCAAAACATGAAAAAACTCAATAAACAAGTTAGTTATGCATTGTAACACACCATACATCTCATGTGGGGAGAATTTCAAGTCAGAATTGAAGGTTACAAGGACTATTTCATGAGATAGCATATGGTGAGAAGTGAAATCAAATATCATGAGATGTGAAGTTCAAATTATCATTGGAGTGTTCCAGAAGGTTCTGGACAGTTCCTACAAGTTCTATAAGATGATTAGAACTTGCTCAAAGCAAAGGTTGGTGAGAGTTGGTGCAGAGAAGAGAGAGTGCTATCTTGTTGCTTCCTGTTGCGGTGAAAATCGGATATCAAGCTATTGAATTAACTTGAACCTTAATTCTTTTACAACCGGACTTTAATTTATCCAAAGGAAAGGTCTAAAGAAAGAAAGAACCTTTTGCGCGATGTTACAACAACGCTAAGAGATTCGGGGATCGGGGGTTGGTTATGCATAGGGTAGGTATTTCACATCCTAAACATCTGTAGTACTCTACAGGAACCTTTTATTTGTTTGTATGCTAAGTTTGTTAAATATTTGCTAAGGTTTGGGTATTGGGTAAAAAGGTGAAGGTTATGATAGATGAAGACCTAAGATTGTTTCTAAGTTTGCTCGCAAAGACATCGCGTCCTCTGCCTACGTATCCTAACTAGGATAGAATCAGAGCAATCGTAGTTCACCTCACTAGGGTTGAAGAACGCTTGATTGCGATCAAGGTTCAAAGGGGAACAAACATAATAATGTTTGTATAGAGTTTCACAAAACTCTCTATGTCTATGTTGTAACACTCAAAGGGGGAAGTAAGTGATCATATCCATGATCCTTACATAGAGTTAACAACTCTATCCTAGGGTTCTAGTTGTAAACACTCCTAGTAAGGGGGAAGGTTGCTCGTCAAGATATCGCATCTTGTGCCTACGTATTCTCATTGTCCAATGAGAAATCAGAGCGGTCGTAGTTCGGGCTCGAACTAAGGAATCAATTGGTTCTTTCCAGACCAAAAGAGGGGAAGGTTCTATCCAGACCTATGAGTTTATATCCTATTGGTTCTATCCAGACCAAAAAGGGGGTTAAGGCTCTTTCGAGGCCAATGAGGGTATTGAGCTATCTATGACCCAAGGGTCAATAGAGAGACTTTCCTTTGGAAGGGAGGAGATGAGGCAACTTGGATGAGAACTAAAAAAGTTCCATCACTTGGGGAAGAAATAATTAACAAAGTAATCAATACTTTAAACAAAAGGGGCATGGTTACAACCAAAGATCATGTATCTTAACAAAGATGAAAGCATATATTAACAAAGATTAAAGGTATATCTTAACAAAGATTGAAGGTAACAACCACATGTATCGATGACAATCAAATACAAGCAAATTAGTTTAACCTCATAATTTAGGAGGAAAGCAATATGAAATAATGGTAACAACCAAGGGAGAGTACCCTAACATGTTAACTAACACAGTATAAATGAGAATGAGTGAATATCATAACACAAATGATCACGGTGAAAAAGAAATTCATCTGCATACGCGAGATAACGATCTCAATATAAAGGCAACTTACAAGCAACCAAAAGGCATGAAAATATGAACAAACATGGAATTAAAAAATATCACATGAAAGTAGGCATCAAGACAAACACAATGCAAAAAGAATGGGTTCAAAATGATGAAAAATGGATGAGTTATGATTTTTTGAAGTTTGGATGAACAAAACATGAAAATCTAAATGATAAAAGGAATAAAATGCACATGGTAAGACAATGAATCAAACAAATTTGATTATTTAAACATGTTAACAAAATTTTAAGAATAATACAAGATCAATCTCACAAGAAAAATCAAGTTACAAGTTGAAAATTTTCAAGATCATCATGGTAAAAAAATAGTCATGGTAACATGTGGAATGCAAGTGGAAAGTTCACATTTATGAGTTTTAGGTTTACCTCTTGAAGCAAGCTTAAGCAATAAGAAAACCAGAGATCTTGAGAGCTCTTACAAGATCTTGTTACATAAGTGTGGAAGTGACTTGGATAGCTTCAATACATCATACTTTATGTATTTGAAGTGTTTCTTGAGTTGGAAGAAGTTTGGAAATGGTTTTGAAAGGTGTTTTTCAAAAGCAAATTTTGAGGGATTTTGGAAACTTAATGAGATTTTGTAAGAACTTGTGATTGTGTAAGGAAGAAAGTTCTAGCTGGTTTCTAGCATGGAACTTGTGTTTTTTTGATGTAGTAAGTGAGTTCTATTTATAGCCAAAGGCCTTGAATCAAGGTATGGGCAAAAGTGAAGCAAATTGTCAATTTTAACCTTCCATCATGACAATCTTTGAGTTTTCCAATGAAATCTTCACCTTTATCTTTAAGCCACTCTACTAAGATATTCCCCATGCCCTATAGATTTTTTCATCATGCTTCATAGGATAGGAGGTGACTTGTTGAATTAAAGTTGATGATTTGACAATGGTAGCCACCTTTTTTCTCTTTCTTCATTATTCACTTTTGCAACTTGCATTAAATAATGATTTCCTTTAATCTTTGTGCCATTTTCGTGGGAATTGATGTAAAAATGTTAATTATCAATATAAACATCATAAATGAGGCTTAGTCTTTAATTAGCATCAATTTGGAGAGGTTTTGGAATAAAAAAAAACTCATGCTGACCTGGTTTTTCCAATATGAGTTTTTGCCAACTTGTGGACCTTGGTTCTCTCTAAACAGGAAGAGTTATGGAACCCACTTGTACTTTTTAAAAAGCCCCAATTAGGTACTACAATATTGATGCTTGTGTTAGGAACTCATTCCTCTTGAAACTAGGTCAAAAACCCTTGTGTGGTTAAGGAGTTATGACTTTGCCCTTTTCAAAACCTTGATTTCCGAACTTTTTTATTACTCCTCAATCCTTGATCCGATGGCCATGAAATTTTATGGGGAAGTGTAATATGACATAAGGAACATTTTTGATTCACATCATGAAGTCCAATTCCTTAAGATTGAAGAGTTGACTTTTCGGTCAACCGTACGATCGATCGATGACTATCGGACCGTCTGTTCTTGTTTCGGGACTTCCAAGACCTTGAAACTCTTTTAGGGGACTTCACTAAGCCTTATAAACTTGTTGGACCAAAGTTGCATCATTGAACCTTCCTTTAAATCCAAAGTCAAACTACGGTTGACTTTTCCTGCTCGAAAACCCTAATCGGGTACCCTAAACTGCACTGTGCTTGATCTGGGGGTGGCAACCTCCGATTGGATTAAAATATGACCCAATGTGATATCTTTGACTTTGTTTTATGGAGAATCAATCCAAAACATTGATTGATCATACTGTCGAAGTCTCGATTTTTGACGGTGCGGAACCCTAATTCGCATGTATCTTGACAAAGACAACTTGAAATAGGTTATGGTCAGATAATCAAACGAATATGACCCTAAAATGATGATGAGGATCTAAGGGGTCAAAATTTAGGGTGCAACAGTTGCCCCTATGTAAATATCTTCACTAGATGGCAATGAGAGATGACAATCCTCATAGAATCGTAGTGAAAGGTATTTAAATATAGAAAACCAAAAATTTTGTCCCTTAGATCCGGTGGTATGCAAAACGAAAAATGTGAATATGCCATGAATCTAAATGGTGCTTTATGATGCTTGAATGCAAGCCAGATGCAGACACACGAGCAAAAACAAAAGAATGGTCGACACAACGAGTAACTACTCACAGGGGACCCGACGCACTGGGGAAAACTCCACTGGGGAAAACTTCGCTGGGGAACAATTCCACTGGGGAAGCAAAACTTTACCGGGGGACAGACGGAATGAAGATACGAACCTCACTGGGGATAACCAGATGAGAAATTTCCTATAACGAAGAGTTCAAACGGGATCTTCAGGAAAAGTTTAGGAACAAGACCAGACGCACCGGGGAATCTAATATCCACTAGTCCTCCGAGACTCGACTGGGGAAAGCAAAAGCTTCAAAAGGGGTACTGGTGATGACCAGAACAACAGACAGTTTCCAATAGTGCTAGTTACCACTAGACTTCCTGGGGGTGATGGTGATAACCAAACCAAAGTTCCAATCACAGTTGGGAATTTCGGACAAAATAGGACTTCAGCTGGGGAAATTGGTAACAACCAAACCTCACGGTACTAATATCGATTAGTTTTCAAGCAATTCCAGTAACCACTGGACTTAGAAAGAACTGGTGACTACCAAATCAGTGTTCCAAATACGATTGGTTATGATAATGCTAGTAACCACTAGACTTAACTGGGGAGATTGGTAACGACCAGAATCAAAGAAGATCAATAACCATTGGATTTTCAAAGGGTTTGGTGACAACCAAATCAAAGTGACGATAACAATCGAGTTTAGACAACGTCAATAACAATTGGACTTTGAAGATTATTGGTGACGACCAAATCAAAGGATACCAATACAATTGGATTTAACAGATAAAGTTGGTAACGACCAAATCCAATACCAATAATAATTGGATCCGAAGGATGCCAGTAACCACTGGGTTTTTAGAATGATGTTTGGTAGCGAACAAATCAGACGATATCAATATCAATTGGTTTTGAACAAAGCTAGTAGCTACTAGGCTTTCGAATGATAGTTGGTAACGACCAGATTAGATGATACCAATAACAATTGGGTTTGAAAGATGCCAGTGACCACTGGGCTTTGGAAAAGATTGGTAACGACCAACTCGAAGGATACCAATAATAATTGGGCTTTTAACAATGCTAGCCACTACTAGGCTTTTGAATGATAGTTGGTAACGACCAGATTAGATGATACCGATAACAATTGGACTTTAAAAGATGTCAGTAACCACTGGGCTTTCAAAGGGTTTGGTGACGACCAAATCTTCAAACAGGAAGCACAAATATATATCTCAAAACCTTATGAACAAAAGCTAATATCCTTAAAGCGTTAGGATACAGCGGAGACACAACCCTTAACACCTTAGGATTGGACGCAGACCCTCAAAACTTTAGGAACAAAAACTAATACCCTCAAAACATTAGGATATAGTAGAGACACAACCCTCAACACATTAGGATTGGACGAAAACCCTCAAAACTTTAGGATAAAAAACTAATACCCTCAAAATATTAGGATATAGTAGAGATACAACCCTCAACACATTAGGATTGGACGAAGACCCTCAAAACCTTAGGATCAAAAACTAATACTCTCAAAACATTAGGATATAGTAGAGACACAACCCTCAACATATTAGGATTGGACGAAAGCCCTCAAAACTTTAGGACCAAAAACTAATACCCTCAAAACATTAAGATATAGTAGAGACACAACCCTCAACACATTAGGATTGAAAACTAATACCCTCAAAACATTAGGATATAGTTAGAGACACGACCCTCAATACATTAGGTTCGAAAAGAGATACAACCCTCAACACATTAGGATTGAAAACTAATACCCTCAACGCGTTAGGATATGGTTAGAGACACGACCCTCAATACATTAGGACCGAAAAGAGATACAACCCTCAACACATTAGGATTGAAAACTAATACCCTCAACACATTAGGATATAGCAGAGACACGACCCTCAATACATTAGGATCGAAAAGAGATACAACCCTCAACACATTAGGATTGAAAATTAATACCCTTAACACGTTAGGATATAGTTAGAGACACGACCCTCAATACATTAGGACCGAAAAGAGATACAACCCTCAACACATTAGGATTGAAAAACTAATACCCTCAACACATTAGGATATAGTTAGAGACACGACCCTCAATACATTAGGATCGAAAAGAGATACAACCCTCAACACATTAGGATTGAAAACTAATACCCTCAACACGTTAGGATATGGTTAGAGACACGACCCTCAATACATTAGGACCGAAAAGAGATACAACCCTCAACACATTAGGATTGAAAACTAATACCCTCAACACATTAGGATATAGCAGAGACACGACCCTCAATACATTAGGATAGAAAGGAGATACAACCCTCAACACATTAGGATTGAAAACTAATACCCTTAACACGTTAGGATATAGTTAGAGACACGACCCTCAATACATTAGGACCGAAAAGAGATACAAACCTCAACACATTAGGATTGAAAACTAATACCCTCAACGCGTTAGGATATGGTGAGAGACACGACCCTCAATACATTAGGATCGAAAAGAGATACAACCCTTAACACCTTAGGATTGGACGCAGACCCTCAAAACTTTAGGATATAGATCACCTCATGCAAATGCAACCATTTTAGTTTCTGGGAATTTCTGAACTCAGGATTCAAATTATACATCTCCAAAGGTACACAACCTGTGCTCGGGATGGCAACAAACATCTATCTCCAAAGGTAAACAACCTGTGCTCGGGATAGAAGCAAACATCTTCCAAAGGTACGAAACCTGTGCTTGGATAGATACATCTCCAAAGGTACGAAACCTGTGCTTGGAATCAAATGATACATCTCCAAAGGTATACGACCTGTGCTTGGAAACAAACCATTGTGACTTAATTCGGAATGATACACAACCAAATTGTCAGTATCTGTCGTCCATTGATTTTCATAATGTCAATTACCAACGGGCCTTATTTGTAACATGATTGGTCACCACCAAATTACTTATACCAGTATCCACTGGATTTTCAAACAATGCTGGTCACAACCGTGCATCGATGTCCTTAAGATAAGCTTCTCTGAATGAGATTGCCACTTACCATTGAAGACGAATAAGCTTCTCTACAGAGACTGCCACTTATTGTTGAAGATGAATAAGCTTCTCTACAGAGACTGCCACTTATTGTTAAAGATGAATAAGCTTCTCTACAGAGACTGCCACTTACCATTGAAGATGAATAAGCTTCTCTACAGAGACTGCCACTTATTGTTGTGTAAAATTTTCTTCTTGATAGATAGTGCAAAATAAATGCACGTCCAGGTAGATTTTAGCGACCGACAGGGACCAAAGTTCAATCTAGAATGGAACTAGAAAGAATCTGTCACCAAGACTCCAATCATTGAGAAATGAACTCGAATGGTGACTCACCTTATCCAATCATGGAAAAGATAACTGAAGCAACCATCATCCACGAGGATTAAACTTTGTGGGGAATTGAGAAATAATGGACGTTTTATGCCTAAGGGCTGACAACTCTATTGAAGAGAGACGAAACACCCAATCACTGAGGAGAACACCAAAGTGAAATAAAGCAGGTAACAACCAGAGATAGCAAAAAATGCACAGATGCTATGCATATGCATATGCCATGCTTATGTTTATGCTGACGAAACAGACAAAACAAAACTGGAGATGAAATAAACATCTCGACACGGAGACCCAACCAAACTTTACCAAGATTGGACATCAAAGGGATGATCATGAAGAACAATTCCACTTCAAGGTTACCACCTTATTTGGGAGAGAGTAATCTTCTTAGGCCAGAATGTCATGACTTCACTTGGATTGCCATCATGAGTTTGAATTCTTTGCTGAAGGAAAATCACGTCGAGAGATTCCCAGATCAACTGAAGTAACAACTTAACTGGAGAGTTGACAAAGGGTATCATGAGACCAAAACATTTATGCCCTATTATGATAACAACCCTCTTCAAGTGAGCGACGGCTCTTGTGACAAACAGTCTTCAAACCTTTTCTGCCCCAAATTACACGGTCTGTGAGAAGAAGTCATAAGGATGCCTTTACAAAAGAACTGGCATAACGATGCTTCAATGTCTTCAAACACTTAAAGAGAGATTTACAAATATCGACGTGATTGCCCCAACTTAATGGTGCTTACACGACAAAGTCTTCAGACTGTGGAAGTAACGACTGGGGAACAAACTTGGCCCTGCTAGCTGGTAATTGTAATAGAGTTGCCCTGGACTAAACCGCTCTTTCAAGAGATTCAACTGATCTTGACCTGGTCGGCTCTGATTAACTAAATTTTATGACAAATGATTAACAAATCCTTCAAATTGGTCGCCCCAGGCTGAGCTTCCTTTATCAAGTCAAATTCCCTAGCTAACAGCGTTTGTTGGGATTCCTTTGACATTGGATCGTTTTGCACGCAATGTTGTTCATTAAAAATTGGCAATTTTCAATGTAAAATTCATGCAATCTTTTGAAAACATATTTGATGAAACACACACGGCGGAGTGATCAAGTGATCAAAGTGAAAGTGATCCAATCATTTTACAAATGATGGATAAAGTGATGAACACACACAATTAACAAAAATCATTAGGAGTCAGGTTATCCAACCTTGCTGTAATATGCTTTCAAAACAACCTTACCTCAATTAGGTCTTTTAAGGGTTGTAACGTGGCTTGGTTCACGGTTCATGAAACAAAGGATAAAGGCTCAAGGTTATTTGGTCCCACCCACTCACCATGATGAACTCCAATCCTATGCTTAGTTAACTCAAACTATACATTCAGGTTCTTACAGGCTTAAGACTTGAACTGATGATAGTTGGTGATGGTTTACAAACCTAGGGTAGTCACAACTCCCTTACAGCATTTGATAGCTTTTTGCTATTTGAGGATTTTTAAAAGTGAAGAATCTTACAAAACTCCTTTCTTTTTATCCCTGACTTTTGTCTCTTTTGAACACACAGTCAGCGAGATGCCCCATTTTTGCCTAAGTCCCTTTCATAGGTTTTGAGTTAGCGGGCTTTTCTTTTTTAATTTTTTCTTCTTCTCTTTTTTTTTTTTGAAAGAAGGTGACTACCTTGTTTAATGATTACGGTGAACCATCATCGTCCTTTAAGCTGAAAAGCATCTTCGACACTTTCTTGTTGTGTGCGAAGAAAAACCTGAATGCACCACTCTTATATGAAAAGTGTCTTGTATGCACATATCTCCGAGTTAACTGAGAACTACCCGCCCCAGGTTTGAGATGTAAGGTTTTGTTTTTGTAAAGAAAGAAACTCCTACTTCTAGGCTCGAAAGGGTTAACGAGGGATTATCTTCCTTATTTCTCCAGTGTTTAGGGATTGAAAAAAATGCCTTACATCATCGGCAAAGTTAAATTGAAAGCATATCAATAGCAATTATGGATATAGTTTTCATCATCCTCCTCAATCTTTGTTTTAAACAACAGTTTAGTAAACAAAAGAAATTTTCTTGCATTTTTGGTATTTCATAACAATGAAAAAAGAAAGAGTGAAACGAATGGACTTAATCAAAAGATGCACAAACATTTCATTAAATATTTCCAAATTCAAATAAACAACAGTTTACAAGCAACACAAATGCAAAGAAAATGCAACAAAATACTGAAACAATCTATAGCTGCCAGCCTTAGGGAATTAAAATTGTTTAACAAAACAAAATTTAAATTTCAGGCCCATGCGGGGAAACACCTCCAAACACCACTTGCTCCTTGTGATATAGAATTGTGAGGGGTCTCACGGGTCCTTTGCCTTTGGATTTAGGAATCGCAGCACTGTCATTTGATTTATCCTCCCGAGGTTTCAGCAACTCTTGCAGTCTCAGTTTAAAACCTTCACACTCTTCAACTAGGTGCCCTGTTGTCCCAGTATGATATCCACATTCTACTTCTGGGTGGTCTTCCTCGAGGATCAAGTGTTTGTCAATGATTAGCTCTTGTACAAGATAACTTAATGCTATACATGCATCTAAGTTGTGTCCTTCGGCTCCTTTGTGAAATTCACAGTTTAGGTTCGCATTATGCCATGGTCCTGGAACCGGATTGGATAATCGTGGAGTCACTAGTGAGTTCTGAATCAGTAGCGGGTAAAGCTTGCTTAACGGTACTGGAGTTTGTCTACCGCAAGTCTTATTTTTCCTAACATGATCCTTCTTGTTCAATTTCCAGCTTTGAGAAGCTTGAGGAGGAACAAACACTGAGTGTTGGGCGTACTGACGCGATTGACGGTTATCTGTTCGTTGATGCCGAGGATGTCCTTGAGTTGGAGGAACCATCAGAGATAATGCATCCCTAGTTTCTCTGGACGCAACATGGTCAAGGTGACCTTCTTTTTTCATCATGTTCTGCAATGTCTCTAGAACCCAATTCATCTGACACTTGAGAATTCTGGTGTCCTCTTTCAGCATTTCCTGGGCTTTCAAAAGTCCCTCCATTGTTGCCATTTGTCCTAGATATGTGCTAGGTATCCCTTCTCTATCTCTGATCAAAAGCGACGCAAGGCTGAGAAATGCAAATGCAATGCGAAAGCAAACTGGTTTTACAAAACTCAAAAGATTGACTAAGTTAAAAGCCCTCATTTCATCAATCGTTGGAAAAGTTACAACTTTTAAAAATACCAGAGATCGACTGAGTTTTACAAAACTAGTTGCGACATGATATGTTTATGGTGATATGATGAGATGATGCACACATAACATAAAGGCAAGTATTCACAAATACAATGCATACACAAAGACCTCCTAGGCTCAAGATCAAAGCAAGGAATCAAAGGTCTACCCATCCCCAAGGATTTATACTATGGATTGATTTGTACCTGCCAAACGGGTTCTTAACAAAGTTCCCAGAGTCATCGACCCATCTTTCAGATATTATCAACTTCCCACATCACTTGGTAATCGATAATATTCTCAAGAGAGTCTCGTCCAAGTGTAGTATCGCGTATCAACTACTTCGGAAATACTTCCTTATAGCCATCGCACTACGTCCTAATAAGGCTAAAGTGGGGGAAAATGTAATCTAAAAGTCCACAATGTCATGGGCTCCTTCGTCGAAAGTAGCATTGTTTTCACGAATACTCGATCAACAATACTAAACTTTCAAGAGGGCCTACACTGAGCGGTGGTTTCTCAAGTTAGCTTGGTCGGGAATCAACTCCCTATAAGCCTTCTTGAATATACCACCATCCTATCATAAGTGCACTCAAGTCCGGGTATAGGACCGTCTCACCACTCAAAGCACCCAATACCCAACACACAAACAAATATATTGACAAATATACATGTTAAGAAAATATTTACAAATATAGCAAGCAATCAAACAAAATAGGCTAAACCCTCAAGTTTTAAGTCAGTCTCCCCAGTGAAGTCGCCATTTCTGTTGCGGTGAAAATCGGATATCAAGCTATTGAATTAACTTGAACCTTAATTCTTTTACAACCGGACTTTAATTTATCCAAAGGAAAGGTCTAAAGAAAGAAAGAACCTTTTGCGCGATGTTACAACAACGCTAAGAGATTCGGGGATCGGGGGTTGGTTATGCATAGGGTAGGTATTTCACATCCTAAACATCTGTAGTACTCTACAGGAACCTTTTGTTTATTTGTATGCTAAGTTTGTTAAATATTTGCTAAGGTTTGGGTATTGGGTAAAAAGGTGAAGGTTATGATAGATGAAGACCTAAGATTGTTTCTAAGTTTGCTCGCAAAGGCATCGCGTCCTCTGCCTACGTATCCTAACTAGGATAGAATCAGAGCAATCGTAGTTCACCTCACTAGGGTTGAAGAACGCTTGATTGCGATCAAGGTTCAAAGGGGAACAAACATAATAATGTTTGTGTAGAGTTTCACAAAACTCTCTATGTCTATGTTGTAACACTCAAAGGGGAAGTAAGTGATCATATCCATGATCCTTACATAGAGTTAACAACTCTATCCTAGGGTTCTAGTTGTAAACACTCCTAGTAAGGGGGAAGGTTGCTCGTCAAGATATCGTATCTTGTGCCTACGTATTCTCATTATCCAATAAGAAATCAGAGCGGTCGTAGTTCGGGCTCGAACTAAGGAATCAATTGGTTCTTTCCAGACCAAAAGAGGGGAAGGTTCTATCCAGACCTATGAGTTTATATCCTATTGGTTCTATCCAGACCAAAAAGGGGGTTAAGGCTCTTTCGAGGCCAATGAGGGTATTGAGATATCTATTACCCAAGGGTCAATAGAGAGACTTTCCTTTGGAAGGGAGGAGATGAGGCAACTTGGATGAGAACTAAAAAAGTTCTATCACTTGGGGAAGAAATAATTAACAAAGTAATCAATACTTTAAACAAAAGGGGCATGGTTACAACCAAAGATCATGTATCTTAACAAAGATTAAAGCATATATTAACAAAGATTAAAGGTATATCTTAACAAAGATTGAAGGTAACAACCACATGTATCGATGACAATCAAATACAAGCAAATTAGTTTAACCTCATAATTTAGGAGGAAAGCAATATGAAATAATGGTAACAACCAAGGGAGAGTACCCTAACATGTTAACTAACACAGTATAAATGAGAATGAGTGAATATCATAACACAAATGATCACGGTGAAAAAGAAATTCATCTGCATACGCGAGATAACGATCTCAATATAAAGGCAACTTACAAGCAACCAAAAGGCATGAAAATATGAACAAACATGGAATTAAAAAATATCACATGAAATTAGGCATCAAGACAAACACAATGCAAAAAGAATGGGTTCAAAATGATGAAAAATGGATGAGTTATGATTTTTTGAAGTTTGGATGAACAAAACATGAAAATCTAAATGATAAAAGGAATAAAATGCACATGGTAAGACAATGAATCAAACAAATTTGATTATTTAAACATGTTAACAAAATTTTAAGAATAATACAAGATCAATCTCACAAGAAAAATCAAGTTACAAGTTGAAAATTTTCAAGATCATCATGGTAAAAAACAGTCATGGTAACATGTGGAATGCAAGTGGAAAGTTCACATTTATGAGTTTTAGGTTTACCTCTTGAAGCAAGCTTAAGCAATAAGAAAACCAGAGATCTTGAGAGCTCTTCCAAGATCTTGTTACATAAGTGTGGAAGTGACTTGGATAGCTTCAATACATCATACTTTATGTATTTGAAGTGTTTCTTGAGTTGGAAGAAGTTTGGAAATGGTTTTGAAAGGTGTTTTTCAAAAGCAAATTTTGAGGGATTTTGGAAACTTAATGAGATTTTGTAAGAACTTGTGATTGTGTAAGGAAGAAAGTTCTAGATGGTTTCTAGCATGGAACTTGTGTGTTTTTGATGTAGTAAGTGAGTTCTATTTATAGCCAAAGGCCTTGAATCAAGGTATGGGCAAAAGTGAAGCAAATTGTCAATTTTAACCTTCCATCATGACAATCTTTGAGTTTTCCAATGAAATCTTCACCTTTATCTTTAAGCCACTCTACTAAGATATTCCCCATGCCCTATAGATTTTTTCATCATGCTTCATAGGATAGGAGGTGACTTGTTGAATTAAAGTTGATGATTTGACAATGGTAGCCACCTTTTTTCTCTTTCTTCATTATTCACTTTTGCAACTTGCATTAAATAATGATTTCCTTTAATCTTTGTGCCATTTTCGTGGGAATTGATGTAAAAATATTAATTATCAATATAAACATCATAAATGAGGCCTAGTCTTTAATTAGCATCAATTTGGAGAGGTTTTGGAATAAAAAAAAAACTCATGCTGACCTGGTTTTTCCAATATGAGTTTTTGCCAACTTGTGGACCTTGGTTCTCTCTAAACAGGAAGAGTTATGGAACCCACTTGTACTTTTTAAAAAGCCCCAATTAGGTACTACAATATTGATGCTTGTGTTAGGAACTCATTCCTCTTGAAACTAGGTCAAAAACCCTTGTGTGGTTAAGGAGTTATGACTTTGCCCTTTTCAAAACCTTGATTTCCCAACTTTTTTATTACTCCTCAATCCTTGATCCGATGGCCATGAAATTTTATGGGGAAGTGTAATATGACATAAGGAACATTTTTTATTCACATCATGAAGTCCAATTCCTTAAGATTGAAGAGTTGACTTTTCGGTCAACCGTACGATCGATCGATGACTATCGGACCGTCTGTTCTTGTTTCGGGACTTCCAAGACCTTGAAACTCTTTTAGGGGACTTCACTAAGCCTTATAAACTTGTTGGACCAAATTTGCATCATTGAACCTTCCTTTAAATCCAAATTCAAACTACGGTTGACTTTTCCTGCTCGAAAACCCTAATCGGGTACCCTGAACTGCACTGTGCTTGATCTGGGGGTGGCAACCTCCGATTGGATTAAAATATGACCCAATGTGATATCTTTGACTTTGTTTTATGGAGAATCAATCCAAAACATTGATTGATCATACTGTCGAAGTCTCGATTTTTGACGGTGCGGAACCCTAATTCGCATGTATCTTGTCAAAGACAACTTGAAATAGGTTATGGTCAGATAATCAAACGAATATGACCCTAAAATGATGATGAGGATCTAAGGGGTCAAAATTTAGGGTGAAACACTTCCATTGCAAGTCAAGTTTCATTTCTTCATTCTTCTTCATTTCCATTCCTTTTTTCTACACAAACACATTCCATAGATCACAGTGAGGGTGTGCAGATCAAATTGGGGGCAATTCCATTGATGAATCGTGCATGAGCTTTTAGATTTTCACCTCTGCAACTCAAGATCGGTTTCCAAGAATCAAGCAGTTTCAAACCTTCTTTTTGCATACAGAAGCAAGAATACTACTCAGTGAAGGAATTGGGAAAGATTGAAGGTCTGAATTGAGGGATTTCTTCATCTGTTCACTTGATTTTACCAAGTTTGTAACTTTCTCTCTACACTCTAATTTAAGTTCTATTAGATAGAATTAATAGGTTAGAATGGTTAAGGATCATTAGGGGAAGCTTTCTGGAAAGTTTGAAGAGAATTGGTGATGGTTTTGTTGTTGACACCATTTCTTTATGGACCAAGAACTCACTGAATATTGGGGGATAGTCTTAGTTTCATAGCAAGAAGTGTTCAGGGAAACATGAGGATGAGATTAGGACCTTTAATTTTGAGAATTGCTAAGATTGGTTCTTGATCAGTTATTTGAAGTTGCTATCGGGTTCTAGGTTTGAGAGAGTTTCAATGAGTTCTGATGCCATGGCTAGATTCCTGGTGAAATTTGGAGCAATCTAGGGTTTTTAATTGTTGCATTTGGCGAGGTATTAATGGAATCCGAGTTGAGGAAGATGAGTGTTTGAAGCTCTGCGTTTTCATGGAGGTTCCAAGAACCCTAGCTGAAGGTTGAAGACAACCTCCCAGCCATTAGATCAAGCAGGACTGGTCGACTATTTCTAAATCCAACGGCTCGTGTTTAATTTCATCTTGGAGGGAAATTTTGAGAAGCAATGAAATGATGCGTTTCATTAAAAGGAGCTTCCTGGGCTTAGTGATCCAATGACTAATCCCACCCCCAGTCATGGCCCACTTGGAAAATGAACTATATTTGGTTACTTCCTGCACCGCTTATCTTCCATTTTCTTTTCATTTTTCTAATTGATTTTCTGATTGAATTGGGCCCAACGCTTATACTATTTGAACCCCCATTTTGAGCCCATACGCGTATTACACTGCATTGCATTACTATCTGCACCACATCTCTTAATATTTTCATTTTATTTTCCTCCATTTTATTTCAAACTTTGAAAAATCATAGTAAATGGAGAAATAATGATTTTTTAATGGGAATTTTTGCTCCCATTTCATATTAATGTCTAGAAAATTATCAAATGAAAATATTTTCATTTCATGCATTTTTGATATTTTGTTGTATATTTTCCATTTTAATTGCTTTTTATTTCTTTTATGTTGATACACGAATTTGTAGAATTTTGTTCAGGTAGTTCCCTTAGCATTTTTAGGCCATTCTTTTTAGGATAGTTAGATATAAGCTTTAGCTTCCCCCTGGATTTATTCCATAATTTTGTGATGAATTTTAGATTAGTTTTGATTATATGACATTAGGTTGTGTAGAATTAGGTCAATCCTTAACATAGCTCCACAATAACATTAGAACTTTGGGTTTCTAGGTCAAGTTAGACATTGGGGCATATAAGGGTATTAAGGGTAGGTATGTAGGATCCCTTAGAGATTATATTAGGATTTAATATAGTGGTATTCTATTTTTAGATGATTTTTGTAGTTGATGATTGTTTGTGTTGCCCTTGTGGGCTTGTATTTTTGTTTGCTTTGCTTTGTGGGATTGGAGAGCTTGGTTTTGTTCTAAGGAGCATTGAGGAGCATAGTAGGAGCATGGAGGAGCTTGAGAGCTTGATCTTATTTTTTGTTTTGTTGATTGTTTTAGGGTTAGGGATTAGGAAGAGTTTAGACCTAGTTAACTTCTTTCTTAAACATGGATGGTATCTTTCACCTCCATTCCTCCCTATGATTCAAAGTCCTTCCATGGTATACACCTCTCTCCTTTGGAGGGATAAGTGATTGTACCTAGGAAGTAGAACTTTTGAGGGAACCATTCCTTTGATGTTGAACCCTTATAGGTCACCTTTGGTGGTCAATAAGTAGTTCAATATCCCCAGCTTATCCAGTAAGTGATTTCCTCTGGTTTGATTATCTGGAGAGATGCTGAGCTTGAGTTTGAAGATGAAGACTTCAATGAAGAGTATGGAAGAGGATGAATCCTTGAGTAGTTCCATTCCAGCTGAAGCTTGAAGAGCAACAAGAGCAAGTTGACACTTGAAGACCCCTGAAGATGAAGTAAGGACTGAAGGATGAAGTTGACACTTCTAAGTGATTGAGATTGATTCTGAAGAGCTGAAGCTTGAAGAACAAAGGAAGTTGATACTTGCTTTGATACCTGGGGATCCTGAAGGAGCCAAGTTGATACTTATGATTGATAGTGAAGCCTGAAGGTGAAGCTTATCAAGAAGCTGAAGCTTAAAGGAGAAGATAAGTTGAAACTTATGTTGAAGGGTTGAGACCTGGAAAAGCAAATTGAGATTTGTCAAGAGTAATTGGAAGTCTGAAGACTGAGTTGCTGTTGGAAGAGCTGAAGCTTGAAGTTGAGAGAGGAGTTGATCTGCTTTCTTATCTTTTTCTTTTCTGTATTGACGTGTTTTGTTTGACTTGCTTGATGCATTAGAATAAGTTCATATCTAGAACAGGTAGAATCTAGGAGCATGATTGCACTAGAGGTTGAGTTGCTCCCTCTGCTTGTATTGTTACTGTGTGGCTTTGCTTGCGGGTATTCGGTAGAGCCCTACTCCCTTGCCCATGTGGTTTGTTTGTCTGATGGCATTTTATTTCATTTTATCTGTATGATTGCAGTTTACTGTTATTGCTTGATAGCATGTTGTTTATATTTCAGTATGATTACTGTTATCCATTCTGGCTTGAGGTTGAGATGAGCTTGTGGAGGCTGAAGCCCCACACACATTTCCTCCCTCACTTGCATTGCATGCATTTTACTGTTAAGCTGATGCTTTGTCTGTTTTGGGTGTATCATTGACATGATCCCTTAGGACTCTCATTTCCTTTGATAAGGAATTGATGATAGAATTTTAGGTTAAAACCTATGCATGACAACTTCTAGGAGTTCCCTGTTCAAACCTCAACCATAGGATGAATCCATGGCATGACAACAGTAGGACTTGATAGTCTCCCTCCTAGTTGGGCCTGTTCTCCTCTCATCTCAAAACAGTTTAAGATACAGTAATCATGAATGATTTCTTTCGTACGTTACGAGCCTTAAGCTATCTGAGAAAGGATTGTGGGAGAGTTGCTTTTCCACAGTCTGGATGTTTAGTATGGTACCCTTTGGGTGACATGCGACACATTCACTCTCAGGTCATAGTCTCTAGTGCGATTGAAATCGCAAACACAATAAAAAACACTTCTTTCGTAAAAGACAGGAAATAAACCGTAGTGTCCCGAACTACGTGAGCTCTGATCTCTCATACCTATTGAGAGTACGTAGGCACAATACTGATGTATTGGCGAGCTACCTTCCCCCATAACCCTTCGTAGGCCAAACTACGTTGACTCTGATTTCTCGTTCTCTGATGAGAATACGTAGGCATAAAGCACGATGCTTTGCCGAGTCATTTTCTTTTCTGTTTGAGCAAGCCTTGATAGGTAGATAGAATAAAACCAACCCGTCCAAGTAAACACAACAAGCGTGGATCCCGTCGAGTACGACGGACGTGAGGGGTGCTAATACCTTCCCCTTGCGTAACCGACTCCCGAACCCAGACAACGGTTGCGACGACCTTGTCTTACCCTTTTTCGTCAGGTTTTTCCGATCGTTTCCTTTCCTGCTCTGAGGGATAAATAACGAATGGTGGCGACTCTTCTGTCATGTCGGCACCTTATTTTCGCGCAAGCGACAGTTGCTACCACGAAAATAAGGTGCCGGCAAAACAGAAGAGTCGCCACCTTTCGTTATTTATCCCACAGAACGGGAAAGGAAACAATCGGAAAAAACCTGACGAAAAGGTATAAGAGAAGGTCATCGCAACCATTGTCTGGGTTTGGGAGTCGATTACGCAAGGGGAAGGTATTAGCACCCCTCACGTCCATCGTACTCGATGGGATCCACGCTTGTTGGTTTATCTAACGGGTTTATTTACTATCTACCTATCAAGGCTGGTCTAAAAAGAAAAGAAAATGACTCGGCAAAGCGTCGCACTTTATGCCTACGTATTCTCATCAGAGAATGAGAAATCAGAGTCAACGTAGATCACCTAACTACGGGTAAAAGGATTGGAAAAGGTGGCTCGCCAATACGTCAGTATTGTGCCTACGTACTCTCAACAGGTATGAGAGATCAGAGCTTACGTAGTTCGGGATAATACGGATTACAGAAATTTAGATTCATCTGTTTTTCTAGTAGGGTTAACAAACAGTTCCAGCAGTTTGGTGTATGCAGCTCGACCCTTGGAGACTTAGGCGTTACCGTTTGTGGTAGAACTGGGAGTTAACGACACTCTTTTCTTCAGAAAAGCTTTCCTTTGAATTATGGGCCCACGGGGCAAAAAGGTTTAAAGTTTGTTTTCTATCTTTTACGGAAGAACTGTTTTTTATGGTTGTCTATAGTTTGTACAGCACTAGAGACTATGACTTAGGAGCGAATGCATCGTATAGCGTCCAAAGGACATATACTAAACATCCTAGATGATTGAGAGGAGACCGCTCAATTATCATTTCCCAAGTAGCTTAAGGCTCGTAACGCGCTTATACTAACTTGCCTTTATTACGTTTTTTACTATTGTTTTGAGATGAGAAGAGAACGAACTCTATGGGGAGACTATCAAGTCCTAATGTTGTCATGCCAAGGATTCATCCTATGGTTGAGGTTTGAAACAGGGAACTCCTAGATGTTATCATGCATAGGTTTCAACCTAAAGTTCTAACCATCACTTCCTTATCAAAGGAAGTGAGATTCCTAGGGGATCATGCCAAAGGTATACAGAAACAGATAAAGCATTAGCTTAAACAGTAAATAGATATACAGTAAAGATGAACATGCTATGCAACAATACAAGCAGAGGGAGACTCACTCAACCTCTTAGCAATCAAGCAAAGAAAAACAGACAAAACAGACAAGCAGAGGGAGCTCACTCAACCTCTATTATGCAAATACGTCAATTAGAAAAATAAAAACAACACACAAGCAAGGGGAGGACCACCTCAACCCTTAATTCAAACAAGCAGAGGGAGACCCGGTCAACCTCTTAATGCAGTCATGCACCTATGCTTAAACTATCCTAAACATGCACTATCCTAATGAAACACACCACTCAATCAATGAATGAGGAAAAGGACTTATGACAAATAATGGATTCATTCCACAAGTAATCATACAAGGCTTCTATCCTAAGGAAAGAGATTGGGTGTTGGGAGGCAAAGGTAAGGTCCACAGGAACTTATCCCAGGCACTCAACCAACTAACAGAGATTTGGGGGGAATCCTAGGGGTTTGGCTCCTTCAAGATATGTGCAATATTCCCCCCACAGGAGGGACTATGCTACCTCAAGAAGTTTCCTAAAGAGAAATGAATGAAAGAACTTTAGGAGAATGGAGATGAGAAGCAAGGTAAGTTCCACAGGAACTTACCACAGACACTCAACCAACTCCACTTCCTTAGAGAGAGAGGGAGCTTTCATGGACTCAACCCCTTTATGATTGTGCAATGTATTCCTCCACGGGAGGAAACATGCTCACAAGGGGGATTTCAATCAAGCAAGGAAAAATTGAAGAGGAAACTACCCCTATAGGAAGAATCATCCACCTATTCAAGCTTCTAAAGAGACCACAAATGATACCTTCTAAGGAGATCTATCCTAAAGATTCAAGGGTTCTAAAGGAGGTTTATATCTATTTACCAATCTATCAAGAAAGGAAATGGGACCTAGAATCATCTAAAGGTCATTTACAAGCCTAATCTATACACTTAACCTAGTTAGGATCACCTATATTAAGGCCAACTTGTAAAATGGGAACTTAATAGAAAATCATTCCTAAAAATTCTAAGGAAAATGCTACACTATCCTACATGTATCAACATGCTATGGTCCAAAAATTAGAGACTAAACCTAAATCAAAAGGTTCAAACTAAATCTAAAACTTCAAGGGTACACTAAAGGGATCCAACAAAGAACACTCCTAAACAACTACCCTAAAATCCTATTTAGATTCATCTAAAAAACTCATCAAAAATCACATAACATCATCAACATGTATATAACCAGCACACAAAATTTCAAGCCTTAATTCCATACCATGAATGAGAAATAAAATCAACAAGCTCAGCATACAATTTCACAATTATTAAAACATACTACAATAGAAAACATGAAATTAATTGCAAAAGAAATGGAAAATTAAAATAAAAAACATGGAAATATTCTAGACATTCCAATCTACATCCACATATTTTTCCAGGAATTATTAACATTTATTATTATTTTTTATGAATTAAAACTAACAAGCATCTAATTAAAACAAAATGAAAAAAAGGAAAAATAAAATGGGACAGGGGGAGGTGCACTCAGCAACTAGTCAATGTGTTATTTCGCTTGGGCCCAACAAGGTGGGGTGCGAACAGTGCTGGGGGAATAGGCCCAACTGAATAAAAACTCAGCTTTTATTCCTAAATGAAAAAGACCAGGGGTGTAGAGAGTAGTGTTTTCACATGTATTAATTGGTTGGGCCTAACTAGTGAGGGGTGTGGGTAGCATATGAATCAAATCCCAGAGTTTCAATCTATGAAACTCTGCGTTTCATTAAAGCTGGGAAATGGATGAGTAGGAGCTACACGTGGACGCGCCTTGGCCATGAGATTATCATACAAAGTCCACCATCTAATGAGATCCAACGGACACGACTTGATTTGAGTTTTTAAACATCAAAACGGAGGGAAAAAACACACGGTGGTTCTGCAACTTCCCACGGTGGCCGGCCTAGTGCCGGTCATCCCCTACCTTGCGATGGGAAGGACACCAGAACCCCAACCTCAACGAAACTTGCAATTCTTTACATCATTTTGCTCGTCTCTCTCCCTAGATCATTAATCCACACTTCATTTTTGTTTTTAACTATTATCCAGAGAGATACACGAACAATAACTGGGAACTCCATAACACAAACTCTCACGATTCGCCCTAAAACTTATATAGAATCCATCTATGTTTCAATTATATCCTAACCGCATGTATCTAAGGTGTTGAATGCACATAATTTAAGATAAAATTTGAGAGGAAGAACCTGATGCAAAGCTTCGAATATGGTGACTTCTAGAGCTCCACTTGCTTCCAAGAGGTGCAGATTCCTTCAATGGATGATGATGAATAATTCTTGAAGTTCAATTCCTTCTGAAACTCTCTCAATCTCAAAATTCGAAAACCAAGTTTCAAGCTTCTTCACACACTTTCTCTAACTGATTCTCAACAGAAATTGGCACTAGAAGCTTTTGGGAATGATCTAAAATCAATTTATATTCTGTTTGACACCTTTGGAGGCCCAATCAAGGCCCAATTTGTGATTTCCAAGTTTCAAGTTTCTTCCAAAATTTCAATCATGGTATCCACAATTTTTCCCTGCTCTGGCTCTCAATTCACTTCAATTCACTTGCTTGATAGTCATGGAGTGTAATTGGATGGTTTTTCTCCTTTGATTTCAACCAAAGAGGTGTGTTTGATTTGTAACTTCATCATGAAGTAATCCACCAAAATGTCATGAAATGAGTATCAACTCAAAATTCTAATAATGAAAAAGTGTTTAGAATATCAATTCCAATCAAAATGAGCACAAATTTGGCTTGAAATCATTCAATTATCAATTGTTTTGAATTTTTCCTTTTTAATTCATTAAAATGGTCTTTTTGTGAATTTTCTTCAACCAATGCTTGGCTAAGCTAAAAACATCATTTTGAGCAACTTTCATGTTGAACAAAACTCCATTTGAAGCTTGCAAGATAGTGAAATGGACCCATAATTCAAAATGACCTGTAATGTCCAAATACCCAAAATACCCTTGACTTGTCAAAGCCATAACTTGAGTTCTATAAATCCAATCATGAACTTCTAGTACTCTTTAGAAAGATAATAGAATAAGGAATAACATTCATGTTGACCAAAAGTTCATAGGAATCATCCCTCTAGGGAAAAAGTGTCATGCAAGTTGGGTAACTTTCAAGCTCCAAATTCACATGCCTCAGATGACTTGTAACTTGTCTGGCCCATAACTTGATTTATATAAATCCTATCAAGGACTTCTAGTACTCAAATTAAAGCTAATACCATGCCCTACAACAATATTTTTGGGGTCAAGATGAGATGAACATCATATCTTGAGTTAAATAGTCTTGAAGTCAGGGGTCAAGCTAGGGGATTTTACACTGTCAAGTCTTAGAAACCCTAGCCTAAAACTTCTCAAACTCTTCAATCATGATGAGTTAACCTTGGAATCATCCTTAGAATATCTCAATGTATCAATCCATGGTCACATGGCTCTTGAATTAAGTCTCAACCTTCTTCAAATCCTCAGTTGACTTAGGGTTGACCCAGTCAAACCCTAGCTGCACCAATCATGGCTGAGGCTTCTTAGTCTTGCATAAGGACTTGTATGAGCTCCCAAATGAACTTCAACATTTCTCATGAGCTCTCTCAAGACCTCAAGTCCAACTTCATGTCTTCAGAATCATTTGATGGCTTTCCACAACTCTCAAGTTAGGAGACACACACTCTTGGTTTCAACCTCTCTCTCTGAGGCTCTTTTAACTTCTCTGATAAGGATATCAACCCTTGAACACTTGAATAACCTTCTTAGCTAGCTTCAAAGTCTTGTGTAGCCCTTAATTGGTGATCCTACCTCTTGATCTCCTGCACACATGTCAATGAAATGCAAATGATAATGCTAATGTGAATGAAATGAAACATAAGCTAGGTAAAGAGAAGTTGGGAAAATTTTGGGGTGCAACAGATGCCCCTATTCAAGCGGCTTGGACCTGACTGGGTGAGAAGCGAACATTTCTCAAACAATCAAGGTAAGAGACGGTTGAATACCAACAAACCCGGAAATTTTCCAACTGCACAAGTACACGGTACTCTGATGGGGACAAATCTTCGAAAACTGAAATGATAGTTGCACGGCAACTAGCTGGAGAATTACTGATTTTAATCTCCATCAGGATGATTCTGTGATTTATCTGATATCATTGCACCCTCAAATCATCAAGGGATCAGCGATTACGCGGTAACTTGTGATTTGCCAACCACGCAGGTAAACGATACCCTGATTGGTAGGAACATCTTCAAAACTGAGCGTGACAGTTGCGCGGCAACCTGCTGGGGAATCGGTTACACGGTAACCGGAAATTTGCCAACCGCACAAGTAAACGATACTTTGATGGGTAGGACAATCTCTGAAGTCTGAAAGGGCAGTTGCACGGCAACGGGCCCAAATCTCCGTCAGGATGATCATCAGATTTCACTGCAGCTTCTTCCTCAAGTCATCAAGGGATCACTGGTCACACAGTAACTAGTGATGCATAGCTGATATTGCCGTCAGGCATTCTGCTGCACGACAGTAGAAGAATTCCTCGGGACTCATCAGGTCATCAGGAACTTTTGACAATCTCTGTAATCATGTCGTCGGGCATTCAAAGAAATTCTCGGGTGTCAGCCAGACTTCAATCATCAAGTCTCCAAGGGAAATTTCAACTTCTCTGGTTTAAAACTTGGTGGGGATGACATATCTCCACTAGGGATCCTGGAAAACTATCAAGTAACTCTGCTTCAGGGCTTTAGAAATCATTCTAGATGAATCAACTCTGCTGAGGACTTCAAGAATCATCTTGGACAAACAACTCCGTCGGGGACTTCAAGACTCATCCTGAACCAATAACTCTGCTGGAGATTTCAGGAATCGTCCTGCGCAAACACTCTGCCGGGGACTCTAAGCATCAACTTGAACAAACCAACTCTGGCGACTTCACTGGGGATTTTAAGAATCATCTTAAGTAAACAACTTCGCTGGAGACTTCAAGAATCATCTTGAGCAAACCATTCTGCGGAGGAACACCTGCAAAACAAGAACGGTAACGACCTAGCTCATGTTTCACATGCATATGTTTGACAATGGCGCAATGCTCCACACGGTGGAAATGCTACGCATTTCAGGGTAAATGTTATGCAATCATGCAAAATGCTACGACCCCATCAGCAAAATAAATGCTGAAGGGAAAAACCTCTTGTCAAGGAGAAGGAACCACTCTGGTGAAAGAAGGAATCATCCTGCCAAGGAGAAGAAGTCACACCAATCTCAATTGGACTAAACCTGGGGAAACAAACTCTAGGCGACTGCTGCGGGGGAACAAAGTTCTACAAGAACCTGAATCTGCTCAACTGGGTATACGAACCACAACTGCTGAGGGAAACAATGCCAATCGCAGAAACAAACTGCACGGTCTTCGCGGATAAAACTTTCCTGGAGATAACGACTCCGATGGGGAAATACAGCATCAGCTATTCAACATTCTACTGGGGAAAACCAATCATGGCCCGAACGGCTTCCTAGGATTCGGCCTTCTTGGGGGACTGCAAACTGGACTGAGGAGGGTAATCGGACGCTGGAATCGCTCCTACCTGCTGGGGAGAGTACGACTCTGTGGGGAATCTCAATTTCGCTGGAGACTTCAGTCTGGACTATCGGAAGCTGAATACTTGCGATTAGTCTTCTACGAGAAAACTGCACATTGACTCAGTGCTAGGGATGAACATACGCTTCGGCACATGACTCAGCTGGGGAGAGGATGATCCTTCCTAGGATACATCTAGTTGGGGAGAACCTATCTCTGCTTGGGGAGACATATCAATGCTCTCGGTCCCATGTTCAGACTCCGTGGGGAGACGCTGCTGAACTCGCTGGGGAAGAAGGAATCATCCTGCTTGGAAAAACACCTGGCGTACTGCCTGGAATGTGTTGTACCTGCAACAACACGAACAAACAGACAAGATACCCTTCTCAAAGGGACCTATCAAGGTTATCATCCTGTGACAATGTTCAGGTAATTCAATGTTTCAACAATTATCGGCCTAGGCCAGCAAGTTTATGTATGCGCATTTTATCAAAAACATCAGGCGTTCTTTTTTGCACACAAAACAGATAAAAACTAAACAAACAACAGAAATGCTGAATAGTATACGTTTTATTGATAACGGACCCCTGAATGGGCAAAAATGTTTTACAACAGATGTAAGCTCCTGAAATGAGGAAGTTGCGCAAGCATAATAACATAAATATACATCAGTATATACACATGTCGGCAATGTGGCATAGACGAACACCATGAGTTGATCCCTCTATGACCCACTCGACTTTGATACTTCTCCGACGCTTCAGCTTCAGAAGAGATTGATTCAGATAAACGGCCCTCAGGTCTTCTAAACCACTGAACAATGAAAGTCTACACGCGGAACACAGTCATTTGCTTTTCAAATCCCTAACTTTTGCCTGAACCGCCCTTTCGGGTTTTCGATTCACCGGGATACTCTTTTTTTCCAAAGTCGCCCTTTCAGGTTTTCGACTTTGCGGGTGTACATTTTTCATTTATATCCCTAATTTTTGCCCGAACCTTTTTCCTTTTTTATGGTTCGCCAGGATGCCCCATTTCTGCCTGGATATTCTTTTTTCTTTCCAACGGGTCATTTTTTAAGCAAAGTATTTTTTAACTGCATCTGCATTCACAGGGGATGCAAAATCTTCGCCATCCATCGTGGATAACAACAAAGCTCCTCGCGAGGAGACCTTCTTCAGGACGAGATCACCCATCTGAAAGCTTCTAGGACGCACCTTCTTATCATAAGCTTTCTTCATTCGGCTCTGGTACAGACGACCGTATGCAATCGATGCTAATCTCTTCTCATCCATCAGGCTGAGTTGGTTCAGTCGGTTCTTAATCCATTCAGCCTCATCGAGTTTCACGTTAACCAAAACTCGCAAAGAAGGAATCTCCACTTCCAACGGTAGGACAACTTCCATACCATACACTAGTGAGAAAGAAGTTGCCCCGGTTGATGTGTGTACCGTCGTACGATAACCGTGCAATGCAAATGGCAACATCTCATGCTAATCTTTGTAGGTCACAACCATCTTCTGTACTATCTTTTTAATGTTTTTATTGGCCGCTTCAACCGCGCCATTCATCTTCGGCCAGTAAGGTGATGAGTTGTGATGTTCAATTTTGAAGTTCTGGCATAACTCCTTCATCATCTTGTTATTCAGATTCGAACCATTATCAGTAATGATCCGCTCGGGAATTTCATATCGACAGATGATGTCCTTCTTTATGAATCTAGCCACCACCTGCTTGGTCACGTTAGCATAAGAGGCTGCCTCCACCCACATGGTGAAGTTGTCGATGGCTACCAAAATGAAGCGATGGCCGTTAGATACAGTGGCCTCGATCTTGCCTATCATGTCGATGCCCCACATGGAGAACGACCACGGGGATGACATGACATTCAACGGGCACGGCGGCACATGAATTTTATCAGCATAAATCTAGCATTTATGACACCTCTTCGCGAATTTGAAGCAATCTGACTCCATCATCAGCCAGTAATACCCTACTCGTAGAATCTTTCTCGTCATAGCATGTCCGCCGGCGTGCGTACCAAACGTGCCTTCATGGACTTCCTCCATAAGCAGACTCGCTTCTTTCTCATCTACGCATCTGAGTAGCACGAGATCATGGTTTCTCTTATACAGAACTCCATCAGGATTGAGATAGAAATTTCCAGACAGCCTCCTCAGAGTCTTCTTATCCTGGGTTGACGCTCCTGCAGGATACTCCTTAGTCATAAGGAAGGTCTGGATATCATGGAACCATGGCTTGCCATCGGAGGCTTCCTCAATTGCGAAAACGAATGCAGGTCTATCAAGACGAGAAAGGACAATTCTTGGAGCTTCATTCCAAAAATTGACTTTATACATCGAAGCCAATGTGGCTAAGGCATCAACCATCTGATTTTCTGCTCTGGGCACGTGATGGAGTTCCACTCGATCAAAGAACGGAAGTAGCCTTCTGGCATAATTCATGTACGGCACCAAATTCGATTGATGAGTCTCCCACTCCCCTTTAATTTGGTTAACAACAAGTGCCGAGTCACCATATACATCCAGGTTTTTGATTCTCAAATCAATCGCTTCTTCTAAACCCATGATGCATGCCTCGTATTCTGCTCCAGTATTGGTGACCGGAAATGTCAATCTAGCAGTGAACGGGATGTGGGATCCATGGGGAGTCGTAATGATTGCCCCAATGCCACTTCCGTAAAAATTAACCGCCCCGTCAAATATCAATTTCCACTGGGATTTCCTGTCTGGACCCTCGTCGGGCAACGGTTCATCACAATCTTTCACTTTGAGAAACATGATATCCTCATCAGGGAATTCAAATTTCATCGGCTGATAATCTTCGATAGGCTGTTCGGCAAGGTATTCAGACAATATGCTTCCCTTGATGGCCTTCTGGGAAACATACTGAATGTCATATTCCGTCAACACCATTTGCCATCTAGAAATCCTGCCCGAAAGTGCTTGCTTCTCGAAGACGTACTTGATCGGATCCATTTTCGAAATTAGCATGGTTGTGTGATTGAGCATATACTGTCGTAAACGTTTGGCAGCCCACGTGAGTGCGCAACACATTTTCTCCAGCATTGAGTAATGGGATTCACAATCTGTGAACTTTTTACTCAAGTAATAAATGGCATGCTTCTTTCTGCCAGTCTCATCGTGCTGACCGAGAACACACCCCATAATATTCTCAAGAATTGTCAAGTACATGATTAAGGGTGTTCCGGCCACTGGGGGTATCAAGATCGGAGGTTCCTGTAGATACTGTTTTATCTTATCAAATGCCTTCTGGCAATCCTTGTTCCAGATAATCACCTAATCTTTCTTCAGTAGTTTGAACATCGGTTCACACGTGGCCGTGAGCTGAGATATAAACCTTGCAATGTAGTTTATTCTGCCCAGGAAACCACGAACTTCTTTTTCAGTCTTTGGCGCTGGCATCTCTTGTATCGCTTTTATGTTTGCAGGATCAACCTCAATGGTGTTGTGCTATGTTGTGCTGTGAAGTGGCAGGTCATAATTTTGCTTCAGCAAGAAAATACCACAGTCTAATAATAAAGGCCTACTGAAACCCACAATACTGATTCACTGTCAAGAAAACCAGGTTATCTGAAGGTTACGGTTTCCTGCAATAACCCGACCCCGCTCACAGGTATGGACCTAATCACTGACAAAGGTACGGCATCCTATGCGTTCATCAGCGTCACAGACTTTCAAGAAACGATGATATGATACCCAGAAGGTGTGGTATCATCATCTCTTGAAGTGGCCTCACTCAGCTGAATCATAAGTGATCGGTTCCCAGAGTCGACAATCCTTAGATCTGGAATCCTTTCGACGACCCACTGGGCTGGAAATGGAAATCATCTCAGAGAATCTCGTCTGAGTGCAGATTGTGTGGGAACTAATGCATGCCTAACATGCAGGTTCACCACCAATCTGCTTCTAAAACTATGTACATACTCAAGCCTGGGTCTGGCTTATCACTCATCAGAGCCCCTCCCACAACCGCACAGATAATCATATCATACTGAAAATAAAATGCGGGAAATAAAATGCGATAAATAAATACAACCCAACAAGTAAACACGCAAGCGCTAGGATTGACTCGCACAGGGAACCGTTGGAGTCCCCAGCAGAGTCGCCAGCTGTCGCTACCGCGAAAATAAGGTGCCGGCAAAACAGAAGAGTCACCATCTTTCGTTATTTATCCCACATAACAGGAAAGGAAACGATCGGAAAAAACCTGACGAAAAGGTATAAGACAAGTGTCGCTTGCGCGAAAATAAGGTGTCGGCACAACAAAAGAGTCGCCACCTTTCGTTATTTATCCCTCAGAGCGGGAAAGGAAACGATCGGAGAAACCTGACGAAAAAGGGTAAGACAAGGTCATCGCAACCATTGTCTGGATTTAGGAGTCGGTTATGCAAGGGGAAGGTATTAGCACCCCTCACGTCCGTCGTACTCGACGGGATCCATGCTTGTTGTGTTTACTTGGACGGGTTGGTTTTATCTATCTACCTATCAAGGCTGGCTTAAAAAAGAAACTGACTCGGCAAAGCGTCACACTTTATGCCTACGTATTCTCATCAGAGAACGAGAAATCAGAGTCAACGTAGTTCGACCTACGACAGATTATGGGGGAAGGTAGCTCGCCAATACATCAGTACTGTGCCTACGTACTCTCAACAGGTATGAGAGATCAGAGCTTACGTAGTTCGGGCCACTACGGTTTATTTCCTGTCTTTTACGAAAGAAGTGTTTTGTATTGTGTTTGCGATTTCAATCGCACTAGAGACTATGACCTGAGAGTGAATGCGTCGCATGTCACCCAAAGGGTACCATACTAAACATCCAGACTGTGGAAAAGAAACTCTCCCACACTCCTTTCTCAGATAGCTTAAGGCTCGTAACGTACGAAAGAAATCATTCATGATTACTGTATCTTAAACTGTTTTGAGATGAGAAGAGAACAGGCTCAACTAGGAGGGAGACTATCAAGTCCTACTGTTGTCATGCCAAGGATTCATCCTATGGTTGAGGTTTGAACAGGGAACTCCTAGAAGTCGTCATGCATAGGTTTCAACCTAAAGTTCTATCATCAATTCCTTATCAAAGGAAATGAGAGTCCTAAGGGATCATGTCAATGATACACCAAAACAGACAAAGCATCAGCTTTAAACAGTAAAATGCATGCAATGCAAGTGAGGGAGGAAATGTGTGTGGGGCTTCAGCCTCCATAAGCTCATCTTAACCTCAAGCCAGAATGGATAACAGTAATCATACTGAAAGATAAACATGCTATCAAGCAAAATACAGTAAACTGCAATCATACAGAAGAAATGAAATAAAATGCCATCAGACAAACAAACCACATGGGCAAGGGAGCTGGGCTTTACTGAATACCCACAAGCAAAGCCACACAGTAACAATACAAGCAGAGGGGGCAACTCAACCTCTAGTGCAATCATGCCCCTAGATTCTACTTATTCTAGATATGGACTTATCCTAATGCATCAAGCAAGTCAAACAAAACATGTCAATACAGAGAAGAAAAAGAAAAGAAAGCAGATCAACTCCTCTCTCAACCTCAAGCTTCAGCTCCTCCAACAACAATTCAATCTTCAGACTTCCATCACTCTTGACAAATATCAATTTGCTGTCCCATGTTTCAACCCTTCAACATAAGTTTCAACTTATCTTCTCTGAGCTTCAGCTCCTTGATCAGTTCCACCTTCAGGCTTCACTGTTAACCACAAGTATCAACTTGATCTCCTTCAGGATCTCCAGGTATCAAAGTAAGTATCAACTTCCTTTGTTCTTCAAGCTTTAGCTCTTCAGAATAATCTTCAATCACTTAGAAGTGTCAACTTCATCCTTCAGTCTTTACTTCATCTTCAGGGGTCTTCAAGTATCAACTTGCTCTTGTTGCTCTTCAAGCTTCAGCTGGAATGGCAATACTCAAGGATTCATCCTCTTCTACACTCTTCAATGAAGTCTTCATCTTCAAACTCAAGCTCAACATCTTTCAAGATAATCAAACCAGAGGAAATCACTAAACTGGATAAGCTGGGACATTGAACTGCTTACTGACCACCAAAGGTGACCTATAAGGGTTCAACATCAAAGGAATGGTTCCCTCAAAAGTTCTACTTCCTAGGTACAATCACTTATCCCTCCAAAGGAGAGAGGTGTATACCATGGAAGGACTTTGAATCATAGGGAGGAATGGAGGTGACAGATACCATCCATGTTTAAGAAAGAAGTTAACTAGGTCTAAACTCTTCCTAATCCCTAACCCTAAAACAATCAACAAAACTAACAAGATCAAGCTCCCAAGCTCCTCAATGCTCCTACTATGCTCCTCAATGCTCCTCAGAACAAAACCAAGCTCTCCAAGCCCACAAAGCAAAGCAAACAAAAATACAAGCCCACAAGGGCAACACAAACAATCATCAACTACAAAAATCATCTAAAAATAGTATACCACTATATTAAAACCTAATATAATTTCTAGGGGATCCTATATACCTACCCTTAATACCCTTATATGCCCCCATGTCTAACTTGACCTAGAAACCCAAAATTCTAGTGTTATTGTGGACCTATGTTAAGGATTAACCTAATTCTACACAACCTAATGTCATCTAATCAAAACTAACCTAAAATTCATCACAAAATTATGGAATAAATCCAGGGGGAGCTAAAGTCCTAATCTAACTATCCTAAAAAGAATGGCCTAAAAATACTAAGGGAATTACCTAAACAAAGTTCTACAAATTCATGTATCAACATAAAAGAATTAAAAAGCAATTAAAATAGAAAATACACAAAAAATATTAAAAATGCATGAAATGCAAATATTTTTATTTGATAAATTTTCTAGACATTATCATGAAATGGGAGAAAAAATCCCCATGCAAAAATCATTAATTCCTATTTATTATGGTTTTTCAAAGTTTAATATAAAATGGAGAAAAAGAAATGAAAAAAAAAATAAAACTTGGGTGCAGATAGTAACTATGTCCAGTTCAGATTTCATATGGGCTAAAAGTGGGGGTTCAGATAGTAATGCGCTAAGCCCAAGTTGCCAATCAGAAAACAATAGCAAAAATAGAAATAAAAAGGAAAATCCACGGTGTGAAAAGTAATAGAAATCAGTTCATATTCACAATGGGCCATGGTGGGTGGTGCGGTTAGCAAATCCTGACTTAAGCCCATAACCCTATTTTAAGTGAAACGCTACGTTTAGGGTTGTTTTCAGACTAAGTCTTCACAACTTGAAATTAAATCGTGGCCAACGGATCAAGCTGAAGTCAACAGGTCTTGGTGCATCTGACGGTCACAACATCATCATCAACCTTGAGCCCTGAACGTGGAGGGAAAACTCCATAGCAACAGAACTTCAAACCTCACCCTTCCTCGATTCGAATCTCATCAATCTTTCATCCAAAACCAAGATTTAAAACACTAACATGTTCTAAATTCCATACTGATCACAACCCTAACATCAGAATCAATTGAAACATCTTCAAACCTAAAACCCGATCGTGAATCAAAAAGAAGCTCAATCCTCAACTATCATGGTTCTTGAAATTTCTTGCATCAGAATACTCACCAACTCACACTGAATGAAATTAGCTATCACACATGCATTGTATCTCACTATACCACGAGTTCTTGATCATCAAAGAAATGGGGTCCATAACTCAATCTTCATCAATTGATCCCTAACTCTCCATAAATGATCACCTATGTGTCTCTAACCTTTCTACACTAACAATTCTACCTAGCAATGCATAAATTATGGTGTAGTGGAGAATTTGCAAACCTGGTATTTCTTGATCAACAGATGGTGAAAACCCTCACTTCAAGCCTTGAAACTCTTCAGAAAGCTTCCTTGGATGATGATCTTGCTACTGTTTGCAAAAGATTTGAGGGAGAGTGCTTGAATCTCAGAATTCGATTCTGACTTGCTACCTTGAAAATCCAATTTCCAATTCCTCAATTCACCATGGATTTGCTCTCAAATTGATCTGCACAACTTCACTATCATCAATGGAGTGTGTATGAATGGAAAGAATGAATGGAAATGGTCAGAATAGGGAATTCACTTTCAACTTGCAATGGAAGCAAGTGAAATGGCCAACTCTCTCTTCTCTCAAATCTTACACCAACCTTGCATCTGAGCAAGTTCTACATGTTATATAGAGTGGTTTAGAATCATCTAGAACCATCTAGGACCTTCCCATGAGAAATTGGAAATCTCATGTCATGGTATTATGAATTCATCTCATATCATGTATCATATCATGCCATAGTCCTTGTAACCACCAATTCTGACTTGAAATTCTCCCCACATGAGATGTATGATGTGTTGAAACCCTTAACTAACTTGTACATTGAGTTTTCTTAAGTTTTGCTTTTGTGCCTTAAGATGCAAGCAAGCCATTTCCAAAGCAGCCCTATGATCTAAGCCTCAAATCAAAATTGTGGCTGAACCATTGTTTTTAGAATGTCTTTTAGAGTCAAAATGACCTATTATATGACATGGTTTGGATGTGTAACTTGGGATTTCCAATTTCCAATTTCAACTTATTTAACTTATGCCTCCATTTTAGGTCATTTTTATCACTTTTTGATACAAGCCTTTTCAAAATCTCATGACCTCCCTACTAGCCTTAAAACATCATTCTAAGCAAGTTTTATGTTGAAGATTTTTCCATTTGAAGCTTGGAAATAGGAGATATGGCCTTATGCTTGAAATGACCTATAACCTCCAAATGCCCAAAATGCCCTTGACTTATCAAAGCCATAACTTGAGTTATACAAATCCTATCAAGTACTTCTAGTACTCTCTAGAAAGCTAAGAAGATGCTCTACAATAGGCATGTTGACCAAGAGTTCATAGGAATCATCCTACTAGGGCAAAAGTTGGATGCAAGTTGGGTGACTTTCAAGGACCCAGATTCACATACCTCAGATGACCTGTAGTTTGTCAAAGTCATAACTTGAGCTCTGCAAATCCTATCAAGGACTTCTAGTACTCAAATTAGAGCTAAGAACAAGCTCTAAAACATTCATGTTGTGGGGAAGATGAGATGACAGTCACATCTTGAGCTAAACTGCCTTGAAGATAGGGATCAAACTAGGGGATTTTACACTGTCAAGCCTTAGAAACCCTAGCTTGAAACTTCTCAAACTCCTCAATCATGATGATTTGGTATAGGAATCATCCTTATAGCATCTCAATGCATCATTCCATGATCACATGGCTCTTGGATTAGGTCTCAACCCTCTCCCAATCACCAGTTGACCTAGGGTTGACCCAATCAAACCCTAATTCCACCACCCATGGCTGAATCTTCTGAATTCTTGTACAATGACCTCTTTAGGCTTCATGATGGCTTTCAAGACCTCTCATAAGCTTTCTCAAAGCTTCAAGTTCATCCTCATAGTCTCAGAATCATCTGAGGGGCTCCCACAACTCTCCAGTTATGAGGCACACAACCTTGGTTTCAACCAATCTCTCTGAGGATCTCTTGAGTTTTCTGACAAAGATATCAACCTTTGAACACTTGAATAACTTTCTTGGCTAGCTTCAAAGTCTCATATAACTCTTGCTGGGTAACCATGCCTCTTGATCTACTGCCCACCTATCAATGAGATGCATATGATGAATAAAATGAACACAAGCTTGGTAAATAAATGTTGGTCAAATTTTGGGGTGCAACAACAAGGTCATCGCAACCATTGTCTGGGTTCGGGAGTTGGTTACGCAAGGGGAAGGTATTAGCACCCCTCACGTCCATCGTACTCGATGGGATCCACGCTTGTTGGTTTATCTGACGGGTTTATTTACTATCTACCTATCAAGGCTGGTCTGAAAAGAAAAGAAAATGACTCGGCAAAGCGTCGCACTTTATGCCTACGTATTCTCATCAGAGAATGAGAAATCAGAGTCAACGTAGTTCGCCTAACTACGGGTAAAAGGATGGGGGAAGGTGGCTCGCCAATACGTCAGTATTGTGCCTACGTACTCTCAACAGGTATGAGAGATCAGAGCTTACGTAGTTCGGGATAATACGGATTACGGAAATTCAGATTCATCTGTTTTTCGAGTAGGGTTAACAAATAGTTCCAGCAGTTTGGTGTATGCAGCTCGACCCTTGGAGACTTAGGCGTTACCGTTTGCGGTAGGACTGGGAGTTAACGACACTCTTTTCTTCAGAAAAGCTTTCCTTTGAATTATGGGCCCACGGGGCAAAAAGGTTTGAAGTTTGTTTTCTATCTTTTACGGAAGAACTGTTTTTTATGGTTGTCTGTAGTTTGTACAGCACTAGAGACTATGACTTAGGAGCGAATGCGTCGTATAGCGTCCAAAGGACATATACTAAACATCCTAGATGATTGAGAGGAGACCGCTCAATTATCATTTCCCAAGTAGCTTAAGGCTCGTAACTCGCTTATACTAACTTGCCTTTATTATGTTTTTTACTGTTGTTTTGAGATGAGATGAGAACGAACTCTATGGGGAGACTATCAAGTCCTAATGTTGTCATGCCAAGGATTCATCCTATGGTTGAGGTTTGAAACAGGGAACTCCTAGATGTTATCATGCATAGGTTTCAACCTAAAGTTCTAACCATCACTTCCTTATCAAAGGAAGTGAGATTCCTAGGGGATCATGCCAAAGGTATACAGAAACAGATAAAGCATCAGCTTAAACAATAAACAGATATACAGTAAATATGCACATGCTATGCAACAATACAAGCAGAGGGAGACTCACTCAACCTCTTAGCAATCAAGCAAAGAAAAACAGACAAAACAGACAAGCAGAGAGAGCTCACTCAACCTCTATTATGCAAATACGTCAATTAGAAAAAGAAAAAACAACACACAAGCAAGGGGAGGACCACCTCAACCCTTAATACAAACAAGCAGAGGGAGACCCACTCAACCTCTTAATGCAGTCATGCACCTATGCTTAAACTATCATAAACATGCACTATCCTAATGCAACACACCACTCAATCAATGAATGAGGAAAAGGACTTATGACAAATAATGGATTCATTTCACAAGTAATCATATAAGGCTTCTATCCTAAGGAAAGAGATTGGGTGTTGGGAGGCAAAGGTAAGGTCCACAGGAACTTATCCCAGGCACTCAACCAACTAACAGAGATTTGGGGGAATCCTAGGGGTTTGGCTCCTTGAAGAGATGTGCAACATTCCCCCCACAGGAGGGACTATGCTACCTTAAGAAGTTTCCTAAATGGAAATGAATGAAAGAACTTTAGGAGAATGGAGATGAGAAGCAAGGTAAGTTCCACAGGAACTTACCACAGACACTCAACCAACTCCACTTCCTTAGAGAGAAAGGGAGCTTTCATGGACTCAACCCCTTTATGATAGTGCAATGTATTCCTCCTGGAGGAAACATGCTCACAAGGGGGATTCCAATCAAGCAAGGAAAAATTGAAGAGGAAACTACCCTTATAGGAAGAATCATCCACCTATTCAAGCTTCTAAAGAGACCACAAATGATACCTTCTAAGGAGATCTATCCTAAAGATTCGAGGGTTCTAAAGGAGGTTTCTATCTACTTACCAATCTATCAAGAAAGGAAATGGGACCTAGAATCATCTAAAGGTCATTTACAAGCCTAATATATACACTTAACCTAGTTAGGATCACCTATACTAAGGCCAACTTGTAAAATGGGAACTTAATAGAAAATCATTCCTAAAAATTCTAAGGAAAATGCGACACTATCCTACATGTATCAACATGCTATGGTCCAAAAATCAGAGACTAAACCTGAATCAAAAGGTTCAAACTAAATCTAAAACTTCAAGGGTACACTAAAGGGATCCAACAAAGAACACTCCCAAACAACTACCCTAAAATCCTATTTAGAATCATCTAAAAAACTCAACAAAAATCACATAACATCATCAACATGTATATAACCAGCACACAAAATTTCAAGCCTTAATTCCATACCATGAACGAGAAATAAAATCAACAAGCTCAGCATACAATTTCTCAATTATTAAAACATACTACAATAGAAAATATGAAATTAATTGCAAAAGAAATGGAAAATTAAAATAAAAAACATGGAAATATTCTAGACATTCCAATCGAGATCCACATATTTTTCCAGGAATTATTAACAACATTTATTATTATTTTTTATGAATTAAAACTAACAAGCATCTAATTAAAACAAAATGAAAAAAAGAAAAAGAAAATGGGACAGGGGGAGGTGCACTCAGCAACTAGTCCATGTGTTATTTCGCTTGGGCCCAACAAGATGGGGTGCGAACAACGTTGGGGGAATGGGCCCAACTGAATAAAAACTCAGCTTTTATTCCTAAATGAAAAAGACCAGGGGGGTGTAGAGAGTAGAGTTTTCACATGTATTAATTGGTTGGGCCTAACTAGTGAGGGGTGTGGGTAGCATTTGAATCAAAGCCCAGAGTTTCAATTTATGAAACTCTGCGTTTCATTAAAGCTGGGAAATGGATGAGTAGGAGCTACACGTGGATGCGCCTTGGCCATGAGATTATCATACAAAGTCCACCATCTAATGAGATCCAATGGACACGACTTGATCTGAGTTTTTAAACATCAAAACGGAGGGAAAAAACACACGGTGGTTCTGCAACTTCCCACGGTGGCCGGCCTAGCGTCGATCATCCCCTACCTTGCGACGGGAACGACACCAGAACCCCAACCTCAACTAAACTTGCAATTCTTTACATCATCTTGCTCGTCTCTCTCCCTAGATCACTAATCCACACTTCATTTTCGTTTTTAACTATTATCCAGAGAGATACACGAACAACAACTTGGAACTCCATAACACAAACTCTCACAAATCGCCCTAAAACTTATATAGAATCCATCTATGTTTCAATTATATCCTAACCACATGTATCTAAGGTGTTGAATTCACATAATTTAAGAGAAAATTTGAGAGGAAGAACCTGATGCAAAGCTTCGAATATGGTGACTTCTAGAGCTCCACTTGCTTCCAAGAGGTGCAGATTCCTTAATGGATGATGATGAACAATTCTTGAAGTCTAATTCCTTCTGAAACTCTCTCAATCTCAAAATTCGAAAACCAAGTTTCAAGCTTCTTCACGCACTTGCTCTAACTGATTCTCAATATAAATTGGCACTAGAAGCTTTTGGGAATGATCTAAAATCAATTTATATTCTGTTTGACACCTTTGGAGGCCCAATTTATGATTTCCAAGTTTCAAGTTTCTTCCAACTTTCAATTATGGTATCCACGATTTTGCCCTGCTCTGGCTCTCAATTCACTTCAATTCACTTGCTTGATAGTCATGGAGTGTAATTGGATGGTTTTTCTCCTTTGATTTCAACCAAAGAGGTGTGTTTGATTTGTAACTTCATCATGAAGTAATCCATCAAAATGTCATGAAAAGAGTATCAACTCAAAATTCTGATAATGCAAAATTGTTCAGAATATCAATTCCAATCAAAATGAGCACAAATTTGGCTTGAAATCATTCAATTATCAATTGTTTTGAATTTTTCCTTTTTAATTCATTAAAATGGTCTTTTTGTGAATTTTCTTCAACCAATTCTTGTTTTAATCCATATCAATGGACTCTTGATACTTGGCTAAGCTAAAAAAGTCATTTTGAGAAACTTTCATGTTGAACAAAACTCAATTTGAAGCTTGCAAGATAGTGAAATGGACCCATAATTCAAAATGACCTGTAATGTCTAAATACCCAAAATACCCTTGATTTGTCAAAGCCATAACTTGAGTTCTATAAATCCAATCATGGACTTCTAGTACTCTTTAGAAAGCTAAGAGAATAAGGAACAACATTCATGTTGACCAAAAGTTCATAGGAAGCATCCTTATAGGGCAAACGTGTCATGCAAGTTGGGTAACTTTCAAGCTCCAAATTCACATGTCTCAGATGACTTGTAACTTGTCTGGCTCATCACTTGAGTTCTATAAATCCTATCAAGGACTTTTAGTACTCAAATTAAAGCTAATACCATGCCCTACAATAATCATGTTAGGGTCAAGATGAGATGAACATCATATCTTGAGTTAAATAGTCTTGAAGTCTGGGGTCAAGCTAGGGGATTTTACACTGTCAAGTCTTAGAAACCCTAGCCTGAAACTTCTCAAACTCTTCAATCATGATGAGTTAACCTTGGAATCATCCTTAGAACATCTCAATGTATCAATCCATGGTCACATGGCTCTTGAATTAAGTCTCAACCTTCTTCAAATCCTCAGTTGACTTAGGGTTGACCCAGTCAAACCCTAGCTGCACCAATCATGGTTGAGGCTTCTTAGTCTTGCATAAGGACTTGTCTGAGCTCCCAAATGAACTTCAACATTTCTCATGAGCTCTCTCAAGACCTCAAGCCCAACTTCATGTCTTCAGAATCATCTGATGGCTTTCCACAACTCTCAAGTTAGGAGACACACACTCTTGGTTTCAACCCCTCTCTCTGAGGCTCTTTTAACTTCTCTGACAAAGATATCAACCCTTGAACACTTGAATAACCTTCTTAGCTAGCTTCAAAGTCTTGTGTAGCCCTTGATTGTTGATCCTACCTCTTTATCTCCTGCACACATGTCAATGAAATGCAAATGATAATGCTAATGTGAATGAAATGAAACATAAGCTAGGTAAAGAGAGGTTGGGCAAATTTTGGGGTGCAACATATATATGTTTAGAAGGAATGGTAAGGATTGTGTCATTGTAATGATACATTGGAATGAACATAAACTGTGTGTTTATGTGAATGATGATAGTTGTGGAGTGTGCAGGATTAATATGCCTGAATTATATATATATATATATATATATATATATATATATATATATATATATATATATATATATATATATATATATATATATATATATATATATATATATATATATATATATATATATATATATATATATATATATATATATATATATATATATATATATATATATATATATATATATATATATATATATATATATATATATATATATATATA